>CAXKVI010000005.1:58085155-58257967 GCA_964058755.1 Campiglossa producta | reverse complement strand
CAAAACCGAAACCGAAACCGTAACTGTTATTTTGATCTGAAGAAGAACGAAACCGAAACCGTTTCAAAAGCCGGAACCGGTTCCAAACGGTTTTGAATTTTTTTTATGTACCACTTCTTTTACTGGGCACATAGGTATTTTCTTTTACAAATAGGTACCCTGAAAACTTTCATGGAAGATTGTCGAGCAAGGTTACAAAGACACGTCTTGACCTCAGTATAAAAATTCTGAAAAGGGAAGTTTGACTATAGTTGAATGAAGCAATCGGAAAAAGTTAGAGTTTACGAGATCCGAAAAAAAAATGTTCAGACTTGCCTCAGAAAGCACCACTCATATTAATGTTTTTGACGATTTTAACATTTAATTTAGCTTCCATTCTAATATTTTTCTTATAAAACATTAGCGTTAATTGTAGGAATTCGTTTTGCAGAAATTTCATCCATGCATAGCGTTAATAAAATGTATTATTATATTGTAGAAATTTCATCATGGCCGCTACATAGGTACTTGAGTATTTTAGTAGTAAAATTTTGTTTTGTTCGTGTTTTTATTTGGAAACCGAAACCGGAACGAAACCGTAACCGAAACCGAAATAAATGTTGAAGAACGAAACCGGAACCGAAACCGAAACACGTTGCAAAACCGAAACCGAAACCGGAACGTTATTTTAATCGGTTTCGGACCTTATTTTATGTCAAATAAATATTGAATTTATATTTATTAAGGGTGTGATGTGACGTTCGAGGGGGGGGGGGGGGGGGGGGGGGTCTGGAGTTTGTGACTGGGTGTGACATGGGGGGAGGGGGGTCAAAAACTACCAAAAATCGCGTGACGTCATATATGCACGACCCCTTAAAGCAAATTCATCAACATCTGATTGTCAAAAATTAAAAAAATAATAATATTAAGGCAACAGAGTAGAATATTGCTCATCACGTTGCTGCAAAAATGTCCAAAACAAGTGGCCCAACTACCGACAAAGCAGAGGCTACAAGGGAATGGCTAGAACGGCAGCAACAAATTGGAGATAGCGAATTTGCAGACGACGATGCATCGTCATTAGCTGAGTCGTCCATTATATACAGTAGTGATGGTGATTATGAAACTGAAGCCGAAACAGATTTAAATCTCCAAAATAACACATTGTTAACCAAAGTTTTAGGAAACCAGTACAGTAACGAAACATTTTAAATAAATAATTTGAGTGCTTGTTTTAATTTAGACTTCCATATTTAGCGCCCACCGATATGACGATGGTGATTGAAAATCTACGCGAATTGCCAAGTTCCATTAGAAGTGTACAAACTTTGGAAAATGTACACATAGAAAACTCGTCCAATGTAACGATAGGCAATGTAACAAATATTAATGGAAATATACAAATAATTCAACGCATTAAGAAAAAATTACCTAAAATGACCAAGCAGAATGTGGGAGCAACAACAACAGCCAAAAGAAACACATCGACAGCAGCTGAGTGTGCATCTTGATGCATTTATTGTTCATATAAGTTAGTATATGCGGGAATATTTTGATATGTTACATTACATTAGACTAGGCAAACAAACAAGTTTTTTTTAATTATTACTTACATATCGTTACCTTAATTCACCAAGGCCCTAATTGAGACATTTTTCGAAAATGCCTTTTTTTACATATTTACGTGTAATATAGTAAAATACACACTCACAACAAATTTCAAGTAGTTACTAGCAGTAACAACGGAGATATTCCAAATTTACAAAGCTATATTTGCATGCGTTCAATGTAAAAAAATTTTGGTTTTTTTTTGCTTCTCCTGTAAAATTTTTTGTATGTCAGTTATAGCTATATGACACTACGTATTTTTACTTAAATTTTTTTATATTTTTGGCCAGTATTTTTTGTCTACGAAGGAGTGAGACAAAGACTACACGCATGCACACAAGGAGCGCCGTTTGACATGTTTTTGTTTACCTGAAATTGCTTTATTTTTCTGCACTGTTTTTTTCACAAGGCACACACGACAATGAACCAAAAAATTGTTTGAATGTCCATTGAATTTATTTATTTCACAAACAAAACGGGTTTCATTTAAATTCGCGCACAAAACTTTCAACATAAAAATGTAAACAAAAAATTTTCACATAAAATAGAGGAGAAACGTCCAAGTGACAAAAAATTTAAAATTTTTGATTTGTTTTTTTTTTTTTTTTTTTACCGTCTGTTCTATTCTATTATTTTTCTATTTACATTATTTTTCGTAATTTTTTTAGCATAGCTTGCCCGCTTGTACCAATGTATGATAATTGTATAAGACCCTTTCTTTCGCACAATAAATACAAAAAATAGAAGAAAATACTAGTCAAAATACGTAGTGTCATATAGCTATTAGGGCCTTTGTGAATTAAGGTAACGATATACAAAACAATTTTTACATAACTAAAGGAAACTACATCAAAAATTCATCCAACAAAAAAGCTTGAAATGACACGGTTTACACCACAAAGCTTTGTATTTCAGCATTTTGTTAGTCCCCCTCGTATGCAAAGATATGGGTCATTCCATGTGAAATCGTCATACGTATGGTTAGAATAGTTCTCTTTTGATTTGAATGAATTTTATTGGAGAGTTTCCTTTCATCGCAAAGAAAACTTCTGCCAAAGGAAACAAAATTTAAAAAAAATATGAACACTCTTTTTCTTCAATCTTTCATTTTTCAATATTTCGGAATAAAAAAATATGTTGAAAAAAAATTGAAGATTTCCAATATTATAAAATTTTCAATTTTTCAAAATCGTAAAAATTTAAGTTCCCCACTTAACTTTAGACTCAAATTACCAGTTTTTTAAATTTAAAATTTTTCTGAAAAAAAGAAAAAAAACACGCTTTTGAAAATTAAAGGATATATATTATATTAAAGGATATATAAATATTGTACAGTCGTCGGCATATGAAACGACGGTGACGCCCTCTGGTGGTGGGGGCATCTTCGATAGATAGAAGTTAAACAGTGTCGGGGATAGGACACCACCCTGTGGCACCCCCTGTCTAATACGTCTAGGTTTTGATGTTGCGTTTCTAAAGTTAACCGACGCCTGCCGTCCATTCAAATAATTAGCGGGCCATCTCTTTAACCCATCAGGTATCTGTGTCAAAAGCTTTCGACAGGTCAAGTGCCACTAACACAGTCCTGTGATTTGGTTGGTTTTTAATTTAGGCCGCTATTTATTTGCGTTGTAATGGCATTGAGTGCGGTGGTGGTGCTGTGAAGCTTATACCCCTTTTACATTATTCAAGTCTTGAATTCAATTCTGCCGCGACATAGGCGAAGGGGGTGAGAAGCGAGAGGAAGAGTACACTTGAAAGCGTACCGTCAACTCGGTTTCAAAGTTTTTCTTGCTATCTCTTTCACTCCTCCTTGTACCCCCATATTTTGTTTCATAATTGCTTTCAAGAAAAATTGAGAAGTGTAGACACGAATAGAAAACACAAAAGAGAACGCCAGCAGAGTTGAAAGCAATACTTGACAAATGTAAAACCGGAGTTACGGAAGCCATGTTGATGACTAGCCAGGTGCAGATTTGCAGTATAATACGGGAGCAAAATGGACTCTACCGTCTTCACTACCGGCGACAAAAGTGATATATGGCGATATGAATAGCCTATGTTTGCCGGATTTCTAGGTTTTAATACAGAGACCAGTCTCGCCTTTTTCCAGGAATGACTAAAGTGTTCAGTGAAATCCCCAGATTCGTATTGGGTAGGTAGCATCAAAAAAAAAAAAAACTTATACCATATCCAATGATAAACGTCAATTTTAGAGCAAAATAAAAAAAAAATTTTATCGGATATAAATTTCCGTTGCTGTTCCACACCACCCAAGAGGTTGCAACTAAGGCGCGTTACCGATTTTTTTTGGGTGCTCGGTTCCCCACGAGGCCTATTTTCACTAATTCATAAGTAATACTGCTATAATAATATTAACAAATACTACTACCAAATAATAATACTACACCATTTCCAGATGTAAATGAGAAAGCGTCACATTGAAATGCGAAAGCGTCATTTGTAATTGAGAATAGCCAATTTTAAATTCGAAAACGTCAAATGCAAGGACTGAACCGAAACCGAAACCGAAACCGTAACCGTAACCGATTAAAACCGATTCATTTTTCAAAACCGAAACCGAAACCGTAACCGTTATTTTTTTCTGAAAAAGAACGAAACCTAACCGTTTCAAAAGCCGGAACCGGTTCCAAACGGTTTTGAATTTGGACACATATTTTATTTTAAAAGAGGCTACCCTGAATAATTTTCATGGAAGATGGTTAAGCAAGACACTTTTTGACCTCAATATCAAAATTCCGAAATAATTGAACTAGTTATAAGCGAATGAAGCCATCGAAAAAAATGTAGGTATGACATCCGAAAAAAAAAAAATTTAGTGGCCGTCTCAGAAAGCATCACTCATATTAACGTTCCATTTTAACATATTGCTAAAAGAAAAAGTAGAGTTAATTTTTTAAACTTTTTTTGAAGAAAGTTTTTTTCCATAAATAGCGGAAGTAATATTTATTACTATATATTGCAGAAAATTCATCATGACCACCGGAGTAAAGTTATAAAAATTCAGACTTATTTTGCATTCAAGTACATATGTATTTGAGTTTTGTAGTAGCACAATTTTTTGTGTTGGCGTTTTTGTATGGAAACCGAAACCGGAACGAAACCGTAACCGAAACCGAAATAAATGTTGAAGAACGAAACCGGAACCGAAACCGAAACACGTTAAAAAACCGTAACCGAAACCGGAACTTTATTTTAATCGGTTTCATACCTTGGTCAAATGTAAATGAGATTAGGTATTTGTAAATGGGAAAGCATCACATGAAAATGAGAAGGCGTCATTTGTAATTGAGAATAGTCACTTGTAAATGCGAATAGTCAGTTGTAAATGCGAAAGAGTCAATTGGAAATAAGATTAGGTACTTGTAAATGGGAAAGTGTCACATGCAAATGAGAAAACCTTATTTGAAAATGAGAAAGCGCCATTTGTAAATAAGAAATATAGGAAACGCATTTACAAGTGACTATTCTCAATTACAAGTGACGCTTTCTCATTTTCATGTGACGATTTCCCATTTACAAGTACCTAATCTCATTTACATTTGACATTTTCGCATTTACAATTGACTATTCTCATTAACAACTGGCACTATCGCAATTACAACTGACACTTTCTCATTTCCAACGGACTAATCTCATTTACAATTCACAAATCTTATTTTCAAGTTACGCCTTCTCATTTACAAGTGACTACTCTCATTTACAATTTACCATTTCCCATTCACAACTGACTATTCTCATTTTAAAGTAACGCTTTCTTATTTACACCTGGAAATGGTGTAGACAATGCTACTGATAATGTAATGATAAAAAAATATTGTGACTAGACAATATCACTCAAAATAAAAAAAAAATTCAGGTACGTTTAAAATAAATAAATTCAGGTACGTATATACATATATACATATTTACGAAGAAGTCCACAGTAAAAGGTTGCACGTTAAAGAGTGGCACACATATTTTTATGCTGTGTTTTGTGTTTGTATGTTAGGTGGGCGAACTCTAGAAAAGTTGTGTCTGTATATTGGATGACTTGGGGAATGTTATAGAGTCCATCTGAACCATTTTGAGAATTATTGTCTGTCTGTTTGAACGTAAAGATCTCGGGAACTAAGAAACGGATCTTGATAAGACTTTTTCTGATGGACAGCTTGAAGATTAGCATCACTCATGTGTGTATAATCAACTTTGCGCGGTCCGCTTAAATAACTTAATTTAAATTGGCTTTTCGTGACGATTTGTCGTAATCTGTATATGTTTATGTTGAGCAAAGTGGTTTATAATCGTGGAATATAAAATCCTGTGTTCCGCCTATCCACATCTTTATTTGAGAAGAAGTCTGCCAATTTGGTGCATTGTGTATCAATAACAAGTGTGAACTCTTCTTTTGACAACACACATTAAAATGTCGGTTTGTTTACATCCTGCACATATTAAAATGTCGCCAGCACCGAATAACAGAAAAGCAATGGCGTTGTTTAACATCCTGCACACATCAACATGGCGGTCTCCTATCTTTTCCCTAATGGTAGAAAGAGATGGGAAGATGGAAAGAAGTGAGACAAAAGAAAATTAAAAACAGGTGACGAAACTCACTTTGAAATTTTCACGCCTATGCCTATGATATCACACTTGTTATTAACCACAATCTCAAACAGGTGTTAAACTCATTTTGGAATTTTGACGTTTATCGTCAAGTGAATTCACTTGGTATTTATGCACAATGATTTGGTGCACCAACAATTTTGTTTTTGCTTTTTCGCAGTTTTGCGGAATCAGACAACACACAAGCATACATTATCGAACACACTCAGCGCCATCTGCCATCTGTTAGCAGTACTACTAAGTCGATTTATTTTCGTGCTGCCACTCCGTTATTACGTTTACTCACCTGAGTTATTATTTTTAATGGACAACTTGTCTGTGAACTCTGCTAAGCGTCGTTGTGATGATGGAACCGAGAACTGCGACCATAGCCCCGCGTTTCAGTGACTCATCCATGAGTCTAATTCGTAGCATGGATGTTCGCTTTGCCAAGTACACTGACATCTTGAATAAGCAAATTATGGACTCAGAGAGAAGGCAAATAGCATTTGTTCGCAAGAAATTGGAGGATAAATTCGCGGAGTTTAAGCAAGAGGTGCTAGAGGACCTGAGAGTGTTGAGCGAAAGAGTTACACAACTGGAAAACGCTTTCGATCATATTGGGCGCCTAGAAGGGGAAATAGTCACCCTCAAACAAAACCTTTTAAAACAAGAAAGCCATATTGAAAGCCAAATTGCTTCATGTGAGGTCAGTGTCACTGGGATTCCCTATCATGAAGAAGAGGACCTGCTAAAAATCTTCGACACTCTATGTTCCACCATCAACATACGGCCTCCTTCCCTTAAGGGCATCTTTCGGCCACGAAAGCTGCACGACAGAGCGTTAGATCCCGCTGTGATCATTAAGTTTCATACACCAGCAGACAGGAATCATCTCTTGAAAACCATTTCGAAGTTCAGGCGCCAAGAAAATAATACAAATAAAGGCCTGAAATTAGTTCATGTGGGTATAAATTCTGAAGCACCCATTTTCGTAAACGCATCGCTAACGAAATCCAATTATGAAATTTTTAAAGCAGCAATTCGCCTTAAGAAGAGGAAAAAGGTATTTTCCGCTTTCACTATGAGGGGCGTCGTTCACATCAAACGCAAAGCAAACGACAGTCCCGTAAAAGTACCTAACTTGGAATCTCTCCAAGCTATGGTTGAATCTGATGCCGGAAACATAAATCCCTTTCGTGATGACTGCGCGCATTCTACGAATACTGTCCCTGACGGCCACCAAGGATGTTCATAATTTTATTCATAATTATATACTTAATCATGTCTCATGTTGTTATTGGTCTCATCCTATCTATTTCTTCTTTATCTTTACAGCCCTATGCTGCGCGTTACCGGTAAAATTGCCATCGGCAAACAATTTTCCCTAAAATACGTTACCAAATAAAGTGGCTGCGATTCTGAGCAGATGGTAACGCTCTAATGGCAAAAAAACTCACCAGTGTGTATGGTGAATTGAAAAGCCACCCTGCTAGTCACCTGCCATATGTTTTTTGTTTATCAAAAAGAAGAAGACTGCAAAATGGAAATGAACAAGTAAGTAAACATAGTACAACTGTACAAGTAAGATATGAATCAGTTGTTCGACTTACAGCTGTGCTCACCTGATCGGGTTCCCCTTATTGGAAGCCACTCAACGAAGGGTGTCATTCGTTAGGACCGAAATAAAAGTAGTAGTAGCTTGTGACAAATGTTTAATAACTTCATAAATAATAGAAACTATTTGCCGAAAATTATTTATTATAGCAACTAATTTGATCTGGAAATGTTTGTACAAAGATTTTACTTGTTTAGCGAAAATTTTTTCATATTTTCTAAAACTTTCTAAAACTTTTAGCACTACGCAGAAAAGCAATCCTGTGGTTGATATTTCCATGACAACTCTCTTGTTCTTCTTTGTTTACATAAAACGCAACTTGCTAATTGTATAAATTTCTGTGAATATTTTTAATAAACAAGCATTTTTCTTACTTACAGCATATATTAGTAAAGTGCCCCACCATTTAAATGTGTTTTTTCATAGATGCCTGTGCTTATTTTCTTTTTGTACTTTGTGTGTGCGTGGCGTGCATATAAGGGAGTGTTCACATGCTGCTACAAAATTGCTTATATGGCGTTTCCACCAAACATACACAGCATCCTTTGGGTTTGGAATAATTGTCAACTGTTTCTGATGCGTGTTCCTCCTCGTTGCTCGGGCGTGATAGATCGCGTAGCTTTGTTATGAATAATCATAGCAATTAAATAATTATTATTATTACCTTGCATTAAACTCGAGGAAAAGCGACAACAAAGACGACGTATTGCACCCTCGCTGTTAATGTTGAGATTTATCACCAAATTTTCCATTAAATAATGAATAAACAGACATATTTGTATAAAACATCATTGTTTATTTAAATAAATAAATAAAGAAAATAAGTGAGTCCCATAACTCAAACATAAAAAAGTTACTATAATTGGACACAGTGCACTAAATCATTTTTCTCACACATTCTTAATAGTAATATTATTAAAAATTTAAGATTAGTGAGCTTTTTCACAAGGGGTTTCTTTAAAAAACAAAGCAGCTTGTTTAGTTCACTGATATATACATACATTCTTTGTGTGGGAATATAACAATATGCAACAACAGCTAAAATGGACATAACCCTGTAAAACTGTCATTGATGGTTGGAGCAGGTCAAGCAGCTATGCTAACTACCTGCTCGCGTTCTTGTAGGAAAATAACGAAAATATCTGTTGAAACAAGCGATTACCGCATAAGTGGTTATTGCTGTAATGACAGTTTTGGCATAATATCTAATATCTGAATTTATGCACAATAATTGCCCATAAAGAACTTAACAAGATTTATTGAAAGAATACTTTCTCATATTTAAAACTTAGTCACTTTATACACTCACCTTGGCATTTCTGTTTCTGCAGGAAAAGGGTATCGTGGGACTCCTAATCCGCATCCTAAAATACAGCAATGGTCGGGCATTTCTGGAAACGAACAACTTTATTAGATACATGTATGCATGTCTTATTTGCTAAAATTCTTATTACCACACACTATTTTTCTCCACTTTAACTCGGCAAAAATATCTGAAAGACGGAAAAATGTTGTTCTTTGTAAATAAATTAAATTATTAGCCGAAATTGTATTATAAAATTAAATATTAAAATAAACTTTTTTTGAAACGACTCACTTCATAAACTGCTTCGTTTGAACTAACAGTTGTGTATACACACACATATGTACGTACATATTTACGCGCAGGGTTGCATTTCACCTCTGCAATGTATTTCAAAATATTCTTATTCATAAAATATGTAAATATATTGAAATCATTTCATTTATCATCAAAATAAATATTGAAATGTATAAAAATATATTATAATAATATTGATATTCAAATAGTTATAGTTCATATAATTGAAATGACATTATTTTTCATAAAAAAAACAATCAATTTTATCCAAATCACAAAATTTGTTTAGTTCATAGGCATACATTTTGTTCTACATTTCCATACTAAATTGCTTTAAAAATATACCTACACGGCAACCCTGTATGGAGATTTCACTCCATTTCTTCTTGGAAATTTCAACCCTGGGCCTCGGGTTGCTGTGTTAGTTAAGCTAGTTTGACACTGTCTACAGTGTCAAAATTGGGTGTATTAGAAAGAGAGAGAAATAAGGATAACTTACTTGTAGACCTGTACTATGTAAGTAAATTTGGTAAATATTTTATGAAATTTATTAAAAATTGTTTATTTTATTTACAGAAAATATGCACGCACCACCCCAGCGCAGTTGCGGTTGTATGTGGCCTTTTGCAAAGACCATCCCGAGCTCCTGCAGGGAATACACAGTTTTTATTGTGATTTATTAATACTATATACCTGTTTATTTGTTTGATTTTCACTTTGTTTTATTTATTTTGTTTAATTTTCACTTTATTTTGTTCAATTGCACTTTCGCTTTTTTATTTTTCAAAGTAAACATCAGCTGTTTTATATTGATGTTACCACATGTTACCACCTATTTTGGTGGTAACGGTGTTACCAGAAAACTTTTGCCCTCAGAATACCAAAAAGGAGTAAAAGTTGCCGAGTGAATTTGTTTGCCGGTAATAATAAAGTTATTACCACAGTAGAATAGACCTGTTACTCTAACTTTCAACGAAATGCCTACTAAGTTTTCATTAGTTAAATGCAGTGCGGCGAAATCACTTAATCTTAATCTCAATGATGGTCTTAAATAATACGTGGTTAAGTTCCGAAGACAATTTACGCACACTGTTGCGCAAAGTATGCAAAAGAGCTAAAGGACTTAAAATTATTCACATCAATGCGCAAAGCTTATACAAGAAGCTCGACGAATTAAAATACTTGTGCGAAGGTTCCGATATAGATTTAATATGTATATCTGAAACCTGGTTCACTTCTCATCATACTAATGACCTGGTGAAATTAAATGGCTACCAACTTTTTAGGGCAGATAGAAGTGGTCACGGTGGCGGTGTTGCTATATATGTTAAATGTGGTCTGTCCTGTAAATTGTGTTGTAATTCTAACCCTGGTGATCCTGTCGAGTATGTGTTCGTTGAGGTGTTTTCCGAAGATAGCAATAAGTTCCTCATAGGCTGTGTATACCGTCCCAATCGCCTAATAAACCTCAGCGGTTTCATTGATTTCCTACAACTTTTACTCTTAAGTTATAATAATATCACAATCGCTGGCGATTTTAACTGCAACCTACTCGTTGATTCCAGCTTAAAGTTAAGTATGGAATCCTTAGGACTTTTTCCAACTAACTCCACACTGCCAACTCATTTCACAAACTCTAGCTCGTCCTTGCTTGATTTATTCTTTGTAAACGATCTTCAGAGACTTCTGCACTATAGCCAATTGTCTGCACCCTGCTTCTCAAAACACGATCTAATATTTTTAATTTATGATTTTCAAATTGCATGTGAAACTAATTCGTTTACTTATCGTGATTTCAGAAACATAGACTACAGTTCCCTTGCTGCAGAAGTGGAGTCAGTTGATTGGGGTGTGATTAGCACGTTGACTTCGGTTGATGATCAGACACTGTTCCTCCAAAGTAACATAAAAACCATGTTCCCGTAAAACTAAAATCAGCTAGGCACAAAACTTGTCCTTGGTTCAATGCTAACCTCAGTCGCTTAATTCATCAACGTAACTCTGCTTACTCCCGCTGGAAACGTTACAATACTGAGGAAACGCAAAACTGCTTCAAAGCCGCTCGGCTTTCTGTCACCAAAGCCATTAGGTTGGCTAAGGAAAATTACTACAAGGATAAGTTTGGTTCTGCAGTAAATTCTAAGGAAACATGGAAAAAGATCAGGGAAATTGGGATAGGTAAACACAAAGGAGAGCCATCTGTTCTCCCGGATGTCGACGTGAACGACATAAGTCAAAATTTTGTTAATCTGCCACTTACGAATAGTATTCGTACTGAAAATTATTGTGTTCATACTAGTATTAATGTTAGTCCTCTTGATTTCGTTCGTGTTGATGAATGTGACGTAGTGCAAGCCATACTTTCTGTGAAGTCCAATGCCATGGGTTTTGACGGTATATGTGCTAAATTTTTAAAAATTATCCTCCCTAAAATACTTCCCTACATAACATATTTGATCAATTCAATCCTGACGACCTGTGCTTTCCCGATATGCTGGAAAGCTGCCAAAGTCATCCCCATCAGAAAGTCGAACAACGAGTATAGACCTAGATTCTGCCGTTTCTATCGAAGGTAGTCGAACGAGTCATACACCGACAGATTTCTACATATCTGCATGACAACATGCTCTTAACTGAAAGTCAGTCTGGTTTCAGATGCAAGAGAAGTTGCACAACAGCACTATTATCTGTAGTAGAAGACATCCGTGAGCGAGTTGATGAAAATTGGATTGCGTTTCTAACACTTCTTGATTACTCAAAGGCATTTGATTCTGTCGACCATTTCTTGCTCTGCCAGAAGCTTGAAAATGTATTTAATTTTTCGAGCCATGCTACCGCCCTAATTAGATCATACCTTGGTGACAGAACACAGGCCGTAAGTATCGGTGGTAGAAGGTCTGATTTTTTAAACGTCTCAAGAGGTGTGCCACAAGGTTCAATCCTTGGGCCTCTGTTATTTGCCTTATATATTAATGACTTGCCCGATGTTCTTCAGAATTGCAACGTCCACATATATGCTGACGATGTACAATTATATACGTGTTGTCCTTGTGATCGTATCAGTTCTTATATTACTAATTTAAATTATGATTTGAAACAAATTCGCTTGTGGGCCTCTATGAATGGCTTATGTCTCAATCCTAAAAAGTCTAAATGTATGGTTATTCATAGAAAGTTGTTAGACACAGATGGCTTTGATAAAGTTATCTTTGAAAATTCAGTGATTGAATACGTTGATACAGCAAAAAACCTAGGTATAGTACATTATGTATCAATAACAAGTGTGAACTCTTCTTTTGACAACACACATTAAAATGTCGGTTTGTTTACATCCTGCACATATTAAAATGTCGCCAGCACCGAATAACAGAAAAGCAATGGCGTGTTGTTTAACATCCTGCACACATCAACATGGCGGTCTCCTATCTTTTACCTAATGGTAGAAAGAGATGGGAAGATGGAAAGAAGTGAGATAAAAAAGGAAATTAAAAACAGATGACTAAACTCACTTTGAAGTGGAAAGATCACATTTTTCGCACAGTAGGAAAAGTGTATGGTATGCTCCGTACACTGTGGTTAACACAGTACTTTACTCCATTGCATGTAAGACTACTTTTGGCGAAAGCGTACTTAATACCTACGCTCCTATATAGTTGTGAAATTTTTTCAAGTTGTGATTCTGTAAGCAAGAATAAATTAAATGTTGTCTATAACAACATTGCTAGATATGTATATGGGCTAAAAAGGTTTGATCATGTCTCATCCTACGCTAAAAGGTTGCTAAACATTTCCTTTGATAATTTTCTAAAAGTGAGAACGCTAACTACTCTTCACAAAATCATATATACAAAGGAACCTCTTTACCTTTATAGTCGGCTTCGTTTTCTACAGTCATCAAGGTCAGTGTCCCTTACACACATAAAATATCGGATGCTAGTGTCCGAGCGTCAGTTCTTCGTTATTTCGATCCGTCTTTGGAACTCCCTTCCAGCAAGACAAAGGTTGATTACCAATGCACAGCATTTTAAAGATTGTCTAATAAGTTTTTATAATGATTTGTAGGCTCTTTCAAATCTTACTATGAATACTCTTCTTTATCTTCCATTTCCTTCTACCCTGTCTGTATATCTTCCCTTCGCCTTCTTTTTTCCATATCTTTTCTTCTTAGATTAAGTTGCAATATTGTTATTTATTTATTTATTTACATATCTATTTATTTTACTTAAATTTTTGCTTTCAATTTTTTTTGCTGAACTTTACATTTGATTCATATCAATTATACTAGTCATGACTGGCACTTGTAAGAATAATTTTGTCAAATTGTTGTGCCAGGAAGTTGTTCAAATAAACATACATACATACATACAAAGGGACCCAAACTCAAAATCGCATGAAAAACAAAAAAGATATAGTAATTTTAAATGAGGTACCTATGCAATTTGTTTTTGTAAAGAGATTTATACAGACTTCCGAAATAATAACACTGTGTTACAAAATCAAAAATATTGAAAGAACTTTTATAGCGTTCTAGTGTGCGTTGTAGGTCTTGAAGAGTAGATCATCATAACATATCTCAAAATTTTCTAACACCCCCAAATTTTTAAGTTATGGTCAAAAAACCGTTTTCAGTGTTCTTCGCGCAGTCAAAAACTCCTAGGTCCGTTACTAGTTAACCAATTTTTAATTTCTTTACCTTTTTGGAAAGCTGAAAGATTGGGGCTTCGAATAAAATTCACGCATTTATACTTTCTATTGCAAAATTTTTAGATTTTATAAATTTCGATAAAAACGTACTTGCGAAGGCGATGCTATTAGATTGAAGTTTGCTTATAATAAAACACGTCGTTCCAAGTTAATCGCCAAAACGGAAGTCCCTCTTCCTCTTCTTTATTCTTTAGCCATTCTTTTCATCTTAAAGCTAGCTGTGGTTTATACATGGTTGTGTTTATTTTACATCTTAAAGTTAACTGTGGTTTATACATGGTTGTGTTTACTTCGCATCTCAACTTAAAATCTAGATGGCGCTGGTTTACAGCTCGGCCAATCCTGATAAAGGATCGACCCCGATCATGAGGGAGGCACTTATTTAATTCATCCCAGAGGGTCGCATTCCAGTTCGTCAGCACACGCTTCGAGTTGTTGCCGCCACATCCTGATATGATGAGCCTCTACCACTCCATCATAAGGAAGTTGAGTCAGTTGGCAATTGTTAATGTCTCTGACGACATACCTATCATTCCCTAATGCCTTATGAATAATATAGGGGCCCTTGTAGCGTGGTATTAGTTTTTTATTACTTCCCACCGTTGTGTCAACATTTCTGATTACGACGTAGTCACCTACACTGTAGGTCTTGGTTCGAGGATGCTCGCTTGATAACCGCTTAGTGTCGTATGCCTGCCTAGCTAAGATAGAGTCAGATGCATGTTTACGTATTTGATCTAAGTCTCGTCCATCATCAGGGCATATTTTGTCGTGGAAAAACTCGGTGAATTCATCCACGATCACACCCTTTTGTTCAACACCAAAAAGGAGCCGACTTGGTGTATCTCGAGAAGTACTGTGCTTTGAATTGTTAATTGCATATTCCACTTCAAGTAGCTTCTTGACCCAGTCATCATGGTTTATTTCATTAGTTAGCTTACCTAACATGGCTTTCAACACCCTATTTACCCTTTCGACTTGGCCGTTAGCCTGCGGAGAAGCAACGGCAACTTTTACGTGATTTATGTTTTTCTTTTTTAAAAAGGCACCAAATTCCAAGGAGGTGAAGCAAGTCCCTCTATCACTTATGATTCTACTTGGTCAGCTGTAATAATTGAAGTATTTTTCAAGAGAGGCGATCACTTCCCGAGTACTCGTAGAGTTAGTTGAATAAAGTTTGACATACTTCGTGAAGGCATCTACCACCACAAGAACGTGTTTTCGTTTGGACTTAATCGATGGAAGCGGCCCGAAGTGGTCAATGTGGATAGTGTGGAATGGCAGTGGTTCTTTTGGGATAGTGTAAAAGGTTCTTTCCTTGGCTTGTGGAGGTGTCGCGTACATGATACATTTCAGGCAATTCCTGATGTACTTCTCTACCTTCATTCTCATATTCGGGAACCAATAATAAAGGGCAAGCTTGTCGAGGGTTTTATCCACCGACAAGTGGCCTAACTTCTCGTGTATCACCTGTATTACGTTGTGTTCCATTTCACAAGGAACACATAATGCTCTTTTACCATTTGGTTTCTTTTTGTAAACAAGCCCGTCCGCTAGTTCGTACTCTGCTAAGTCTTCATTCTCCAGGCGCCTTCGTATTGATTCGATACTCCTATCACGCTCCTGAGCAATCTGCAATTGAAACTCCACGTCGTCCGTATTTATGATTGAGGCACTTTCCCTCCTGCTCAAAGCATCGACATGGCCCATGGATGCTCCTTTCCTGTGCCGTATCTTATAGTTATAATTCTCGAGTTCCAGTGCCCATCTGGCTATTCGGGGATTAAACTGTTTTCGGTCGAGAGTCATCGTTAACGAATTACAGTCTGTAATTATCGTGAACGGGATACCTTCCAAGTAGGGTCTGAATCTTCTAAGAGCATATATGATGGATAGGGTCTCCAGTTCGAAACTGTGATATTTCGATTCAGCACTCGAAGCGGTTTTGGAGAAATATGAGACGGGGTGGAACTTCTTATCATCCTGGCGCTGTAGGAGTACCGAACCGAAACCTATGCTGCTGGCGTCACAATGAAGTTCTGTCTCTCGTCTTGGACTATATACGGCTAGGATAGGGCTTTTCACTAGTCTGGACTTTAATTCATGAAAAGCGTCGAGACATTTTTCATCGAAATCGAATTGTGAATTTCTCTTAAGGAGATTCTGTAGGGGTTTTGCAATTTGGGAGAAGGAGTGCACAAATCGGCGAAAGTATGAAAATAACCCAAGACATGACTGCAGTTGTCTTTGGTTAGTTGGTATCGGGAACTTTTGAATGGCTTTGATGTGGGAATTATTCGGCAATATTCCTGCACGGGTCACAGTGTATCCTAGGTAATCAATTTCGTCATACCCGAATCTGCATTTACCCAGATTTAATTTCAGAGCTCGTAGGGTAAGTCGTTCTAGTACTGATTTTAGGAGGTTCTTGTGCTCTTCAAATCCGGCTGTAGCAACAAGGATATCATCCATGTAAATTATTATTTTCCCACCGTCAATCATATCTCTAAAAATGTTATTAATAAAGCGTTGGAATACCGCTGGTGAGTTTTTTAGACCGAAAGGCATTTTTAGGTATTCATATTGACCATTAGGAGTTACGAACGCAGTGAATTTGATTGACTCAGGGGACATTTATACATGGTGGTATCCACTTTTTAAATCAAGAACAGAGAAGAACTTTTTATTTTCTAAGTATTCGAGGCAGTCTTCAATCAGGGGTAAAGGGTAATTATCCCTTATGGTTAATTTATTTAGTGCCCGATAGTCTACACACATTCGTAGCTGCCCGCTCTTCTTTTCAACCAGTACAACGGCGGACGCATAGGGTGAGTCACTGGGTCGTATGACTCCTTCTTGTTTCAGCTCCTGTACAATGGATTGCACTTGGCTGCGCTCAGCGTATGACAGTCTCCGGGGAGCGCAATGGAATGCAACATCGCTGGTTACATGTATCTTCATTTCGTACTTATATGGTTCAGGTTCAATGTCAGGGTTAATATAGGTATTGTTAATGAGTCGTCTTGTTGTTGTTGTTGTTGTTGTTAACAACAAAACACTCCCCGAAGGTTTTGGGGAGTGATGCCGAAGTTGACAGTCCTTGGCCGGATATGACCCCGGTACGCTGCGGTACTCCCTTGCGGTACTGCCCGTCTGTCGTGGTAGCGATTTGGTATGACCAGTGGAACCTTCTAGGTCATGGCATCCCTCCATCCATGAGGAAGGAGAAGATGGGTAATGAGAGGTGAGAGGCATCATATCCGTAGATCAACCATCGAGTAGCACGTCAATTACCTATGTGCATATTAGTCGCCTCTTACGACCGGTATGCCTACCTCGGGAATATTCTAAACCCCTAACCCGCAGGGTTAATTAAAATGAGTCGTCTTAGGTCATCTCTCTGGCCTTCAGCTAACTTAAAACTAATGTCAACCTCTTCTTCATCATGAGAAACATCTATGCTAAATATTTCAGGCACGTCAGCGGCAATGGGATTCAGAGGCTCCCAGGATTCAACGGCATTAGGTTTACTTTCATCATATTCTTGATCAAGTTGTGTCGGGCTAAGAACAACAGAATGTGCGTCGGCACCAGTGACGGATTGCGTCCCTCTAGGAATACCAGACTCATATCTTAAACCTATTAATTTTTCTTTGAGGTGTTTTTCTCCAAGATCTCTCAATTTAATATTAAAAACTCTGAGGAAGTCACGTCCCAAAATAATAGGTATGGTCATGCTCTTATCTGGCAAGATATTTAATTCAATTTCATTTATTTTGTTTCTAAATTTAATTTTACATTTTACATTGTTAATAATGAACAAATTTTTTCCTCCGATACTTTTGTATTTAGTTATGGATCCGCCGATCTTTTGGCCAACCAACTGTTTTGGGACATGTGACGCCTTTATAAAGCTAACCGGGCTGCCGGTGTCAAAGAGAGAAAAAACAGTGTTAGATACTACCTCACTATCTAACTTAAATGATAAACTTACGAAATTGAATGCTCCTATGGCATCTTACTCATATTCTGCGTCTTCGGTTACAAAAGCTACCTCGTCTCGTGGTTTAAGTACCTTCGCCGGGTTCGGGCAGGAGCGATGGTCGTGTCCCATTCGCCAGCACCGAAAACAGGATCCATCTGGACGTATTGGATATGGGCAGTTGGGTTTTGTATGCCCATTGCGCGAACAATTATAACAAAGCATTGGGTTTGGCTTTGTGGTGGATTGCTTCGAATTTGTTGTTGTCGGCTGTTTTGCGGTAGTTGTTGATTGTCCAGCGTGCGTGCTAGTGACATTGGTGCCAAAGTATTTGGTCTGATATCGGCCTATCAACGTTTTCAACACGTCCAGTGCCGTTAATAGAATTTGAACGTTGGGAACTAAGGTGCCTATGCCGTCGATGATAAAGTCTATTACCTCAGTCTCAGAGATATTGGCACGCTTTGCCAACGCTTGCATATGTAATACGTAGCAGCGCATGGACTCATCTCTTTTCTTCCATCGGCGCTGCGAGAGCATCTTATATATTTCTTGGCGTGAAACCGCGATGTCGAATTCGGCTACAAGCGCCCGTCTTAATGCGTCATAATTTAATGCTGTCGTAGTTGATAAAAATACCAGTGCCGTCCCTGTTAAGGACCGTCGGAGGGCGAGCAACTTGAAGTTGTCGTCTGCTCCTGAGGAGTCCATAATTTCTTCAAAGTCACGAAGAAAATGATGGACTGGATAAGATACATCATCCCCGTTAAATTTAGGCAGGGCGTGCTCGATGTCACTAAAGACTAGGCGACGTCTGATCTTCATGGAACCTCTACATTCGAGCTCTTCTATCTGCTTCATAAGCTTTAAATACTCCAGTCGTTTCTTCAGGGCCATCACTTCCTCGTCTAGGTTGGCGAATATTGGCGTAGTTTGCCTTTTGGCGAGATTTTCAACGGCATTGTCAATTTCAATTGTGTCAGTAGTATTGATAGCAACTTCAGTACTGACGGCCGGATAATTATTGGCGGCATCAGTTGTATTGACGGCATTGTCAATATAAGCGGCATCTGCGTTATTGACGGCATTGGCAATATAAGCGGCATCTGCGTTATTGACGGCAGCGGCAGTATTGGTGGCAGCGGCAGTATTGGTGGCATCGGCAGTATTGGCGGCATCGGCAGAATTAACGGCGTCGGCATAGTTAACGTCATCGTCACAATCGGCATTAATGGCGGCAGCTGCAGTATTGGTGTCATCGGCAGTATTAGTAATACCAGCAGTATTTGAATTAGCGCTGGTCAAACCCTCTGTTCTGTTTCCCACAACATCTGCTAGCAAGCTGCGCAATTGTTGCAAAGTCGCTGATGTTGGGTATTTCACTCCGGCGTCATCAAGTGCTTTTTCCAAGTCTTTCCTTGGATTACCCATAGTTTCTTTTAGTAAGGTTTATAATTTCTTTAATTGTCTTTAGTTTGGCAGGTTTGCTCCACACCTGAGCTATAAATTTCGATAAAAACGTACTTGCGAAGGCGATGCTATTAGATTGAAGTTTGCTTATAATAAAACACGTCGTTCCAAGTTAATCGCCAAAACGGAAGTCCCTCTTCCTCTTCTTTATTCTTTAGCCATTCTTTTCATCTTAAAGCTAGCTGTGGTTTATACATGGTTGGGTTTATTTTACATCTTAAAGTTAACTGTGGTTTATACATGGTTGTGTTTATTTCGCATCTTAACTTAAAATCTAGATCGCGCTGGTTTACAATTTTTTAAAAGTTAGCAAAAAAAAACTGTTTTTTATTTAACATTTTTCAAATGCTTACATCGTTTTTCCTGTTAATTCTAGCGGAAAATTTTTTTTTGTTATATATTCTGAAACAGTACTTTATTTCAAGTTCAAAAAGTGCTGGTCAATCAAAATCGGTGGACAATTGTTGAAATTACATCTTTTATGAAATTCACTCTTATTTTTAAAAGTTTTATTATCAATCCTTTATGGTGCACCACATGTAAATTGGGTAACATTTTTTCTTCTTTATTATTAGCAATAATTTACTCTTATACAATCCGCGATTTTTGTAAAAAATGTTTGGTTACAGTTTTTTTACCTTAGCTTAAAAAACAGTTGAATTCCAACCGTTCTTCATTGGCACCGAAGTTTTTTTCACTACTAATAAAATACTTCTAAATTTGCCGCCGAATATTCTTTCGTATTGCTTATTTGAATTAAAGGTAAAATATAAATATTGAAAATTTAAAACAAAAGTTAATTTACAAATTTTTTTCCTAAAAGTTTATAAATGAAAAAAATGTTTTTCAAGTGGGTTAAACTATTTTTCTGTTTGACATTATACCTTGGTTCCGATTGAGAGCAACGTCAAATTCAAGCACACTTTGTTGAATACATTTTGAGTTATATTACGTTCACGTTGAGCCATAAACTCAAGTTTATTGACAGCAACAATATGAATTAACTCAAAAAATGCCCCTTTAACTCGAGTTTATGGCCTAACGTGAACGCAGTATAAGTCAGAGCAGAGAAGCAATTGTCAGTCAAAAAAAATAAATTTTTAAAAACTTCAAAAAAACTAGCTTGCAAGAAAAGCAACATTTTAGTAAACGTGTATTTGCATTAATTTTGAGGATTTAAACAAAACAACCAAATATATAGAAACTATCGAGATTCAAGTGTTTCATGGCATTAATGATGTGCCCTGCCCTGCTCTGCCCTTTTTTTGTTCAGTAAACAAACCTATAAATTTCAGAATAAAAGTCTTTGAAGACTTTTAAAAATAAAAATTGTCGATAATAATTATTTCATGACGAAAATTTTAAACATCTTTCAATAACTGTTATGAACAATTTTTAATTTTTCTATCGCAAAGTAATAAATATCTGAGACGCAAAAAGAAATCTATTGAAACGAAATAATTATTTTTTAATTTTTTTCAATATTTGTTAACTCTGGATTTATATGAACTGTGGTCGTTGGAAATAAAAACTAGCAAATTTAACGCGTAAGAATAAACAGACGGTTTATTTTGCTGTTGTATGTCCGGCTGTTTTCCAACGATTGATTTGCAAGTAAATTGCAGAGCCGAACCAAACCACAGCAGTAGAAATATTAAGTACATAAAATTACATGGAATTCAGTTTTAGTACATTTCAAATAACGGCTAATTGTACATATGTTTATATATATAAGTAAACTTCAAAGTAAATACAGGAATATTATGACAAACGAGAAATGCAAGATAATGAGAAATAAGGAAACGATAGTTAGAGATGACATATATTAAAGATGAGACATGATCAGTCACTGTAGCGAGATGGGCATTCTGTGACATCCCCACCCCCGTGAATCAACCCGATTCACCAACATTAACATCCAGAACGGCCAGTTTGGACACTGCCCGCCGCTTGACTCCTGTAGTGGTTTTGACATCAGCTTGTCGAATCTCTCCGTCGCGCCCCGGGTATATCTCCTCTATAACACCTCGACACCATTCCCTTCGCGGCACGTTGGGATCGCATATGAACACTAAGTCACCCTTTTTTAGCGGCATTGTTCGTTGACACCATTTTGCTCGGCGCGTAAGTGTAGGAAGGTACTCCATTATCCACCTTTTCCAAAAGTGGTCTCTCATTTGACGAGCTAAGCGCCACTGCTGTCGTATGGCATACGTGTTTGTTATATCATCTTCTTTCCCGGGCGTGTTGGCAGTATTAGATGATCCCAGCAGGAAATCATTAGGTGTTAATGGCTGCTCTTGATTAACATCGATTGGCAAGTGAGTAAGTGGTCGGGAGTTTACCACGTTCTCCGCTTCAATTAGGAAACAATTAAGCGTATACTCCTTTGGGGCGACTTCTTTGAGCGTTTGGCGTAGGACTCGCTTGACGCATTGGACCATGCGCTGCCAAGCTCCACCTTCGGCTGGATTAAACGGCGAGTTGAATATCCACTCGATACCCTTGTTAGACAACTCGGATTGTATACGTTCGCAGTCGAAAACTTCGTCAAATCGCTTTGCTTCATTGTTGACTCCCACAAAGTTCTTGCCGTTATCGGATCTCAATCTTATAGGCACGCCCCGACGGTTTATAAAATTTCGGATGGCTAGGATGCACGAGTCCGTACTAAGGTCGTGTGCTATTTCGAGATGAACAGCTCGTATGGTGAGGCATGTAAAGAGGGCCACCCACCTTTTCTCTGTGCTTCTTCTAACTGTTACGTTCAACGGGCCAAAGTAGTCCAATCCAGTGTAAGCGAACGGTCTTACGTAGGGCGTGACTCTGTCGACGGGTAGAGGTCCCATAAGTGGCGGTATCGGAACTGTCTTACGAACGCGGCAGACTTGACAGTTGGCGATGACACGGCGAATGAGTGTTCGTATACGAGGAATCCAATAAGTACGTCGAATCGAGCAAATTGTGGCTTCGTTATTTTGATGACCCATAAGTACGTGGTGATGTGCGACTATTAAGCTCGAGAGAGCGTGTGTTGGTGGTAGTATGATCGGGTGTCTTGCGTCTATCGGGAGCCAGCTTGCAGCATCGATGCGTCCACGCACACGTAGGACACCTTCTTCGTCGAGATAGGGCGATAGTTGGATCAGTGAACTGCGTTGAGATACGTCGTGTTCGTTGCGGATTTCCTGGATCTCCGTACCAAAGACTTCACTTTGTGCGACTCGGCACAGAATACGTGTTGCTACTTCAAGGTCACTGGCTGTCAAACCATATGGTTGTAAGATCTGAATGCGGCGGCGACATAAATTTGTAAATAAAATGACCCAGGCTGTGGTTCTGACCAACCTGTGAAGAGACGAGAAGCGATTAAATTCAATGAAGTTATGACTTACTATGTTCAAGGCGTATTGAGGTCGTATTTCCTCATCTGACTCATTCGTTTCTTCGGCAATAAAGTCTTCGTATGGCCAGGCATCTTTTGGCTGGCGCAAAAATGCTGGACCATTAACCCAACGGCACGTTGGTGCAAAGCCGACTTTGTTGTTGATGCGTGTGGCTTCGTCGGCGACATTTTCGGTGGTAGGTATCCATTGCCAATCGGATACTTTGGTAGTGGCTAGAATTTCGGCGATCCTGTGTTGCACGAAAGGCTTGTATCTACGACGCTTGCTTCGTATCCAATTTACGACGGTTTTTGAGTCGCTCCAGAGGACGCACTTGTCTATGGATACGTTGTGCTCCTCGCTCACAGTTTGCATTAACCGTGTCCCCAGAACTGCGGCTTGGAGTTCTAACCGCGGCACGGTTAAAGGCTTAAGCGGTGCGCACTTTGACTTGGCGCAAACGAAAGTGACATCTACTTCTCCACGGGCGTTTGTATACCGCCAATAGGCAACAGCGGCAAATGCGTTCTCGCTGGCGTCCGCGAAGATATGCAATTGTAGTTCTTCTGGCTTACCACCGTGGAAATAGAAGCGCGGAATGGCGTATTTGTCAGGCAACGGCTCGTCCCAGCTGGCTTCTTGTCGCCGCGCCTCACGCATGAGAAGCTTGGCGCCGATTACAAAATGCGCTATAAATCCCAGTGGGTCAAACACTGACATGACCACACTTAGGAGCTCCCTCTTTGTAGGGCGTCTCTTACCTTCAAGTACAGCATCACTGACGTTGTGGAACTTCAGGCTGAAGTTGAAGCAATCTGTATTTGGCTGCCAATACAGACCCAACACCCTTTCGAATGTTAGGCCTTCCTTCTTACCGAGAGTTTTGGTGACGTCGACGCCACCCAAAGCGGCGATAACTTTCGATGAGCTGGACGTGAAGTTACGGAGCTCGAACCCCGCATCCATGTGGATAGACCTTACTTGGCTTGCAACCTCGATAGCTTCTTCTGGCGTGTCGAAGCTATCGACGAAGTCTCTTTGATGTCACCGCATACGCCCACTGCTCCTTCACGGAAGTGAAAGAGGATTGACGGCAGTGGTCGGTACTCCTGAGGACCTTTGAGCAGATGGCGGTTCAATGAAACCCCCTTGACCTCGGCGGCAGCGTCAAAAACAATTCGTAGTTTGTTTGGCTTGATCGGGCTCGACACTGGGAAGTGCGGCAAGTACCATGTGCGTGGCGTTCTTGAGGTGACATCTAAGTCCGCAAGTTTACGAGCGTACCCTTTTTCGACGTAAGACGATATCATTTGCTTATATGCGGCGGCAAGGTTGTCGTCTCGGACCATCCGCTTCTCTACACCCATCAATCTCTTGAGTGCCATATCGTAACTGTCTGGCAGACTCACATTGTCTTTCTTCCATAATAGCCCCGTTTCATACCTGGGACCGACGCGACGAGTTGTCGTCTCCAAAATGGTCCTTGCGCGGACGTCTGTTTCGCTTTCGACCCGCTTCGCTGCTCTCATACCGAAACTTTCAGTTTCGAAGAATTGGGCAACCATGGTATGAAGAGCTTCATCAGGGTTGATGTTCATCAAAAGGCATGTATCCGGTGTAGGCATAGTGTTGCTTGAGGGCCCAAACACTACGCACCCCAGTTCCGTATTGGCGGCATACGGACCATTCTTGCGAATCGTTATAGTTTTAGATGCAATACCCAAATGGCAATTGTCAATACCAATAAGCAATCTTGGCACCACACTGGCTTGTGGCTGCACTGGCAACTGACGAATTCGCTTATCGTCACATAATAAGTCGGAACGGCTAAGGCTTTGTGATGGCAACTGAAGGTTTTTCACAACATACACGTTTTTCATTTTATGCTTCTTTGACATACCTGCACCACTGATGCAAATGTCGACCAATTTACTTGGCTCTTGTACGGCATGTCCACCAAACCACTGGACGTTCAGGTGATGCGGTTGTCCACGTAGATCCAGTTCTTCAGCTAGCGTGCTGTCGAGCATGGTGATAGACGAGCCCTCGTCTAACAGAGCGTATGTGTTTACGTGTCGCTGCTTGCCGTATACTGTGACCGGGAGAATGCGAAATAGTAGCTTACCTTCCTTGGCATCTGCGGCGCAGCTAAGCACTGAAGCTCCTGAATCTGTTGGCTGATTTTGATTTACCTGTGCTGGCGGCACTTGTTTTGGCGGCAATGGCTGAGTTGATTTGACAAGAGAGGCGTTCATTGTCGAAGATGCTGATTGCACTGGCGCGTACACCTTCTGGTTCTCATGCAATAATTTGTTGTGCATTCGAGTGCATCCATCGATGCCACAAACTTTTCGTTGTCTGCAGTCACGTGAGGAGTGACCTGCATTAAGACATGCAAAACATAGGCGTTGAGATTTTACATCGCCCCACCTGCTGGCTACTGATGCGTCGAGAAAACGTTTGCATTCATACGGCTTGTGCTGACCCTGGCAAATCGGGCACTTTCGTTGTTGTTTTGGTTTTTTATCCATATGTAGTAGAACTCGACGTTTAGTGTCGCGTGCGGCGAGCTGGCTTTCATCTTGTATCGAACATATAACATCGGCGAGTGATGTCAACCAATCACTAAAGTGTACTGTTGTTGCTCGCGGCTGCACGGTGACTGCATACCGGCCCCATTCGATGCGCTTACTCATTGGCAGTTTGGAGATTAAGTCGTCCAGCAACATTGGGTTGGCTAGATGATGATCGGCGTTGGCGGATTGCAAAAATGCGCATATATTTTTAACCTTTGTTGCAAAAGGTACAAGCTTACCCAAGGCAGTTTCAGAGATCGGCATAATCTCCTTAACAAGTTGCAGCTGGCTTCGGATGAGCTGCTCTGGGCGACCGAATCTTCGCATGAGTTGGTCTATGATGGAGCTTACGTTGTTAGGATGAATGAGGAGTGACTTTACCATCTCGCGAGCGTCACCCTTCAGGCACTTTTGTAGCCTCTGGTTATTGTCGAAATTAGAATAACCATACGTTGCTGTCGATTCTACAAAGGCTGTATGAAAAACAGGCCATTCTTCTGGCCGACCATTAAATTCCGGCAAATCCAATAATTTCCGCGGCATGTATGCGGTTTGCATTGGAAACGCATGGGCACTAGCAGTAGGCGGTGGCATCGATAAATTCGGCGAATGTGATGGGAATGCATTATTAATGTTAAATGGGGTGTACAGATTGTTGGCTGAAGGCACTGTACGAAAGACACTCGGCTGTGAGTAAATGCTATAACCAGGCTCGGTATATAGTTGGCGTTGAATTGTTGGCTGTGAGCTGACTTCATAACGCACCCCAGGGTACAGTTGACTCGTAATAGACTGTGCGCCTGGCAGAGGCGCTGACGTTGACTGTAGCGGTGCTGACGTTGGCAAAGGTAGCGCTGACGTTGACTGCGGTAGCGCTGGCTGTGACACCGCGACTGCGCTGCTGGCGTATGTGATGGCAGAACTGCCACTTCGAAATATCTCTGCACGTAGGGTCTCGTTTTGGACGTCACGCTCCCTTAACTGTACTTGCGTGTCTCTTAAATGGCTTTCTAGCAATGCTAGACGTTGCTCCATGGCATTGAAGTCGAAGGCTGAATGAGTTGGCATGCCCACTGTGATGTCACTAGGTGCTCTGGCGGCATTAGCACCCGTGGCTGAGTTGGCAATAACTCCACTATCGACGTCAGATGTGGATACTGTTACGGCGGTAACGTTATCCATGCCTGGTTGGCTAATTATGTTGGATGATTCTTCAGGAATTGCCTCTGAAGCAATCAGGTTGTTTTCCATACCACTATGGGTGGTTATTGGCAAATCACTATTCAGGCGGGGACTCCTTCGTGGTGGAGTACGAGCTAACATTTGTGGATGTACTCGGGCGGCAAAGAGATTTTCCACGAAATGTTATAAACTGCAAATAAATTGTGTGAGAAGCTGGAATTGGTATTTTCACGCAAGATACTTCCCAAATAATGTTAGTTAAAGTTGCAGCAAAAATGTCGTAGCCAACGGCAAGATTATACTTGTTGAACACGGCAATTAAAACGCGTATACTTTCTCGAACTTAGCGCAAACTCAAAAAAAGATATAACACCAAATAACGTTGTAACAACAAATAAAAGATCTAACAGCAAAATAAAGATGTGGTCGTTGGAAATAAAAACTAGCAAATTTAACGCGTAAGAATAAACAGACGGTTTATTTTGCTGTTGTATGTCCGGCTGTTTTCCAACGATTGATTTGCAAGTAAATTGCAGAGCCGAACCAAACCACAGCAGTAGAAATATTAAGTACATAAAATTACATGGAATTCAGTTTTAGTACATTTCAAATAACGGCTAATTGTACATATGTTTATATATATAAGTAAACTTCAAAGTAAATACAGGAATATTATGACAAACGAGAAATGCAAGATAATGAGAAATAAGGAAACGATAGTTAGAGATGACATATATTAGAGATGAGACATGATCAGTCACTGTAGCGAGATGGGCATTCTATGACATGAACAAAAATTCATTTTGTTTGTCAAAAAAAATAACAAAGCGCGCCTCCCCAAAAGGTACAGCGGCGAACCAAAAAAAATTTGGGAATTAAATTTTTTAAATCTATTCATCCATTCACTTATCTACACTGGAATAAAACTATTGGATATTCCTTGCCTAAAATGACTGAAAGTGATGTAGGGAATGGAGTGAATCTGAACTACTGTTGTGGTCGTTGTAGAAATACCTATCGACCCAATATTTTTTTTTTAGAGAGTAGTAGCTATTCTGCATTTGTTCCTTTCTATTTTACAGCCTTAGGAATACTTGCTTAACTTATATACTAAATAAAACTCACCGAAATCTGGTACCAGCCAAATGGTGATTTAGATAAATGCATTGGATTTCCGAATTTCTTTCTTGGTATCGGCGAACCTTTTCGGCGTGCATGTTCTGGCTGTAAGACTAATTTTTATATTAAAAATGTATTAAAAAAATTTTCAGATATACTTTAGATGTACGAGGCATATCGTCCATATCTTCATCATCCTCCAAATGTGAACGTAAGCTATTTCGGCCATACGCCTTCTAATGCCACCGGATGATTGCAGCAGCGAAGGCGTTAAACGCGGAGAAGCCACTTTGTCCATTTAAGTTTCCGCGTCCATCACGTTTCGGCAATGTTATTTATTATATATTACTATTTTAATTGTGTTTATTGAAATTTGCGAAAGTTACGAAAATACGCTTTTTTTAAGGGATCGTATTTTTTCACAGCTTCTTCTTTATAAGGACAGCATTGCCAGGCAATGATTTTCTGTTGAACCGCTTGCGCATGTTTTGGAAGTTGGAAGATGCATGCTGGAATCATTCATGTTGAAACACGTTTCCTTCTATCACACTTGATGCAAAATTATTTCACCGATACTGGCTTTTTTCTTGCACAGAGCCAACACTGCCTAATAAAATAGAACAAAAGTCATATGATATCTCTATAGATTTTCTTCAAGAAGAAGTTCTTTTTATTTTTGAAGAGAAAATCTTATTAATCTTTACAAAGAGAAATCTTGCAAAAAACGTACTGATTTCTTAGGGTTCCTAACAAGAAGATTCGTCTTATTAATGTTTTCAAAGAGAAAACATATTTCCGCGTAATTGTATGTGTTAATAAGACGATCTTAGGGTTCCTAACAAGAAGATTTGACTTATTAACAGATTTCCGCATAATTGTATGTGTTAATAAGACGATCTTAGGGTTCCTAACAAGAAGCCTTTACTTATTAACAGATTTCCGCATAATTGTATGTGTTAATAAGACGATCTTAGGGTTCCTAACAAGAAGATTTGACTTATTAATGTTTTCAAAGGGAAAACATATTTCCGCATAATTGTATGTGTTAATAAGACGATCTTAGGGTTCCTAACAAGAAGATTTGACTTATTAACAGATTTCCGCATAATTGTATGTGTTAATAAGATTTGACTTATTAATGTTTTCAAAGGGAAATCTTGCAGAAAACGAACTGATTTCTTAGGGTTCCTAACAAGAAGATTCGACTTATTAATGTTTTCAAAATGAAATCACATATTATTGAGAAGAAAATAAAAATTATATTTCAGAGTTCTTATATTGTCTTCGAGAACTTCAGATTATCAGTTACGATTCAGTTTTAGATTTCTCTTGTATTGCCTTTACCTTCTTATGTTGCCTTTTTATATTTCCTTCAACCGCACTCTTCCTTACATTGCCTTCCACACTTGCCATATTGCCTGCACCGCGAATCGAACTAACCACATATTGAATGCTGAACACAGGTGCTTACCATCGAGCCATCGGGTACTTCTGCTTCTCAGCGTATAATTGTTCTGCATGATGTCTGCTGATGATGATGCAAGATTTCCCTTTGAAAATATTAATAAGTCAAATCTTCTTGTTAGGAACCCTAAGATCGTCTTATTAACACATACAATTATGCGGAAATATGTTTTCCCTTTGAAAACATTAATAAGTCAAATCTTCTTGTTAGGAACCCTAAGATCGTCTTATTAACACATACAATTATGCGGAAATCTGTTAATAAGTCAAATCTTCTTGTTAGGAACCCTAAGATCGTCTTATTAACACATACAATTATGCGGAAATATGTTTTCCCTTTGAAAACATTAATAAGTCAAATCTTCTTGTTAGGAACCCTAAGATCGTCTTATTAACACATACAATTATGCGGAAATATGTTTTCCCTTTGAAAACATTAATAAGTCAAATCTTCTTGTTAGGAACCCTAAGATCGTCTTATTAACACATACAATTATGCGGAAATCAGTTAATAAGTCAGATCTTCTTGTTAGGAACCCTAAGATCGTCTTATTAACACATACAATTATGCGGAAATCAGTTAATAAGTCAGATCTTCTTGTTAGGAACCCTAAGATCGTCTTATTAACACATACAATTATGCGGAAATCAGTTAATAAGTCAGATCTTGTTAGGAACCCTAAGATCGTCTTATTAACACATACAATTATGCGGAAATCAGTTAATAAGTCAGATCTTCTTGTTAGGAACCCTAAGATCATCTTATTAATACCTACAATTATACAGAAATCAGTTAATAAGTCAGATCTTCTTGTTAGGAACCCTAAGATCATCTTATTAAAAAGAACCCTAAGAAATCAGTCCGTTTTCTGCAAGATTTTCCTTTGAAAACATTAATAAGTCAAATCTTATTGTTAGGAACCCTAAGATCATCTTATTAAAATAAGAAGTTTTTCTCTTTCAGCTTTTTTTCAATATTTTGACAGAAATTTCGAGAAGATTTTCTTATTAACAACACATATAAAAAGAAATCGCAAAGAAAAAAGAAGAAATTGCACTTGATAATATCAATAAGAATTTCCTCATTAAACCAAATAGATTTGCGTATGGTTTTTTTTTCGTTTCCGCCGTCTTGACTACCCCTGAGCCTGAAAACCGTTCATAAAGACAATCTTATTAATTTTATTAGGCATTTTTGGCTCTGTGTGTGTCTCCTGCTTTTTGTTAAGTAATTAAATGAAAGTTGCGTTGAATGGTGAATTTTTGGCAAGGTTATCTGGCATTTTTGCTGCTGCTGTGATCTTTGAGATGTTTTTTTTTTTTTGATATTGTTTACTTTCTTTGATTAAAATCATAACAAATAAAAAGGGGATTTGAAAATATCAATCCGCAGTTGCTATTCACTTTCTGCTCGCACAGCCCCATTCCGCGAAATTAGAAATTAAGTCAGTGACCATGAAGTCTAACAACTGTAAATGATGTTCAGTGCATACATCAGATTCGCTGAACCAGTTTGGAAACGACATTTGGCTATTTCTCCGGATACGGTTGAGAATAATGTTTTTTTTATTTTAGGCTTATGCATACTATCTTAAAAAATTTCCAGATACCACTTTATTTGTACAAGACATATTTCAAAAAACTCATCATTTGGATTTACCACACCTTGTAGGTCATTGCGATTTTTGATAATAATGAGCGATTCTGATTCAAAAATATCTTGGCACAAGTTGATCATGGATCTAACTGTTATCATTACACCTTCAAGGCACGGCATCATTCTGGGATGTCTTCTAAATATCCATTCGAAATAATCTATGTAGCTTTTGAGACAAATAATTTTTTCATTATTGTTTCTTTGAACCGGCCGCTTTAGTGGATTTTCGTATTCAATATATTCGCTGTTTAGTTCATCAAAAAAGTCATTTATCTTATAATTGAACTCTTGAGTTGGTTTCACGCTCTCCAATAATTTTTTTTCGTTGCCTAGCAAGTTATTTTCATATAACATGCCGATCCCATCGGCTACTGAATTGCTCAGTAATTCTGTAGCTTTGGATGTGATTTTCTTTTCGAAAATATACGGATAGACATGGGCGCCTGTCAATTTAGGAGTGATTTTAAAGAAAGGATTTTCTTTATCAATATTATACAATTTCTCAACTACGGCTTTCATTACTGGTCCTCCCGGTGTTTCAATGACGTCATTATGTATAAGAAGATTTCTTAAATTTTTAGTTAGGTGAACAGGGTCATACATAGCATGTATAGTTGTCCCATTGTAACGCCATGTCGATTCACGGTTATGTATGCCTGACTTAGGGCCGCTTGCATAAAAGCTGATAACGACTAACCGGAGTTTAATTGACGTATTTTGTATGGTTAGCTGTCAAGTTAATCACCGATTAGGCTTAATCGGCTTTTATGCAAGTGGCCCTTAGTATATCAAGATTGATTTGTTGTTGCTTGATCACATAACACCGCCTTAACTTTCAAGCCAATACTAAGGGCAATATCAACATTAGTTTTGATCAGTTCAAGGATTTCTTCGGTCTTTGCCTTTGTATGCCATACGAAATACGATAAAGGGTGTTCCCAATTACTACAAATACATACCTTTTAGTATAAAAACCAGACAACTGTTCGATCAACAACTCTTCCTCCTCCTCTTCAAGGATAACAGAGAAACCATCAATAATGTCTTCCTTTTTGTTATATATAAGGGCTGTGGTTATCGGAACATCATCCCACATAAGATAACATATTCTATCTTTTTCAGCCATTGTAGTTATACATTTTTCAAAATTGGTAATTAAATTTTCATCAAGGCCAGGGCGATAGCTTAAAATACGGGTTTTGGCCTCAGGATCACGAATCCGGAAGCGCTTTTTTAATATTTTGCTTTTCTGAAGAGATATTTGCAATCAAAGTTGCAAGTTTCCATGTGGTGGTTGTTGTAATTACATTAGGCTGTACCTAAAAACGTGAGAGAGAATGCGCACCGTGGCATGTTGTATCTCCCATAATTTTACCAAATTTAGGGAGCAATCCGATACTCGCAAGGAACTACTCCGGGATTAATAAAACGATGCTCCCCCTTTCTTAAACAAAAATTTTTAAGTGTTTATATTGTATTATCTGGTATGATGATGAATTAAGAAAGTTATAAAAAATATAATTTACTAAAACAAGTGCGCCAGTTTCAAAAAATTAAAGTTTTCGGCCACTGTGCGGCGCGCCTACACAGTAATTTGTAATCCAACCAACTTTCAACTTACCAGTAGTTATAGAATTTGATAGGTAAATATATGTATATTATAGATGAGATGATAATGAATATAATAAATATTAAATAATTAAGAACACCACAAATCACAACTTCAATCTTCAATTTTTTCTTTTGAAAGAGAGAAAATAGAAAAAAAAATGTTTTATGTTAAGCCCAAAGCCTGCTTGTTTTTTGTTTGTTTGAAAAGTGGTTTGAAATTTGAAAGTCGGTTGTTTGATTTGAAATTTGAAAGAAATAAAATAGAAAAAAAATGTTATATGTTAAGCTCAAAGCCTACTTGTGTTTTCTTTTTTGCGAAATTGGAAAATTTGAAAGTCGGTTGTTTGATTTTAGATTTTAAATTTGAAAGAAGAAAATAGAAAAAAATGTTTTATGTTAAGCCCAAAGCCTACTTGTTTTTTGTTTTTTGTGAAATTTGAAAAATGGTTTGAAATTTGAAAGTCGGTTGTCCATTCAAAATAATTTGTATTTACGATTTACGTATCTAATATCTTTAAACGAGTTAATCTTGTATATTTGTATATTTGTATGTTCGGACTATCTCGAGAACCGCTTGACCGATTGGGATGAAATTTGGCACAAAGATAGTATGATGGATTCTAAGACTACCCACTTTAGGGTTGCCACTTGGGGCGGTTTACAGGGTTGCCACATATCCCATTTTTTTAAATTATGGAGCAAGATATGCCAATATGGGTATCATATGAAAGGTATTTTCGGCGAGATACCAACTAAAATATTTTCAAGTAGAGTTGCCACCTAGGGTTGCCACCTTACCACAATATATTTGTATATCCGGTACTATCTCGAGAATCGCTTGACCGAATTGGCTGAAATTTGGCATGGTGATAGTATGATCGATTTTAAGACTACCCACTTTAGGGTTGCCACTTGGGGCGGCGGTTTACAGGGTTGCCACCTATCCCTTTTTTTTAATTATGGAGCAAGATATGCCAATATGGGTATCATATGAAAGGTATTTTCGGCGAGATACCAACTAAAATATTTTCAAGTAGCGTTGCCACTTAGGGTTGCCACCTTACCACAATATATTTGTATATCCGTTACTATCTCGAGAATCGCTTGACCGAATTGGCTGGAATGGTGATAGTATGATAGGGTTGCCACCTATCCCATTTTTTTAATTATGGAGCAAGATATGCCAATAGGGGTATCATATGAAAGGTACTTTCGGCGAGATACCAACTTAAGTATTTTCAATTAGGGTTGCGACCTAGGGTTTCCACCTTACCGCAGTACTATCTCGAGAACCGGTTGACCGATTTGGATGAAATTCGGTATGGTGACAGTATGAAGGATTCCAAGGCTATCTACTTTAGGGTTGACATTTCGAGTAGTTTACAGGGTGGCCACCTATCCCATTTTTTTTAATTATGGAGCAAGATATGACAATATGGGTATCATATGATAGGTATTTTCGGCGACATATCAACTAAAATACTTCCAAGTAGGTTTGTCACCTAGGGTTGCCCGCACTATATTTCTATATCCGGTACTATCTCGAGAACCGCTTGACCGATTTGGATGAAATTTGGCACAGTGATAGCATGCCTGATTCTAAGACTATCCACTTAGGTGTTGCCACTTGGAGGGCTTTTAAGGGTGGCAACCTATCTAATTTTTTTTTTTTAATATTGAGTAAAATATGCGAATATCGGTATCAAATTAGAGGTATTTCCGGCGACATATCAACTAAAATATTTCTAAGTACAGTTGCCATCTAGGGTTGTCACCTTATCGCAGTATATTTGTATTACAGGGTTGCCACCTATTTCATTTTTTTATTTATGGAGCTAGATATGCCAATATGGGTATCAAATGAAAGGTATTTTTGCTGACATACCAACTAAAATATTTTCAAGTAGGGTTGTCCGCAAAAAGTCCATTACGGCTACGAAAATTACAAAATTTTAATAATTTGCCCACATATAAAGGACAGTGTAACACGTCCTCACAAGTTTGGTAAGTAAAGTTAGCACTAAATTGATAGCACCGAGCAAGCTCGGTCACCCAGGTACTTTACTTTTAAACTATTATATAGTATATTTGACGATCTCGTGTCGCAAATAAAAAGAATGTATTTTTATGCTGGTCCGATGAGAACTGAAGTTACCGTTTTGCCTTTGCTTTTCATTAAGTCACGTCATGGTTTTCAGCGAATAGGGACGATGAAAAGCAAAAGCAATAAGTAAAAACAAAGCGCTCTCACCATCGTTTTTTAAATTGTAACGGAGTAAATATTAAATGAAAAGTAAAACTAGTTCTTACATTGGCCAAAGAAGATGAATTATAACTAAAAAATAAATGTCGTGTTGTGATGCTGGAAGCACCACAGTACTCCCCGTTTAATGAAAACGTACGGGTTTCCTTATGAGGCGTCTTGGTCTTACCCTTTCCTGAGGCTGGGATTCAACTATTTGGGGTTGGACTGCTTCTTTTGCTGTCGGCGTCAACTGTGCTGGTTCGTCGTTTTCCCAAATATAGGTAGGTTTTAACCGGTCGATGCTAATGTTGACTTTTCGTTGGTTGATCAAAATATTAAAAAAATTTGTATTTCGCTGGATAACTTTGTGTGGCCCTTCGTAAGGCGTCGTTAGCGAAGGACGAATGGAATCGTTTCGAACTAAGACATGTGAGCATTTCATCATATCGGGATGAACGTAGCTTATCTGAGTTGAGTGAAATTTTGTTTGCGTAGGACGAAGTTGTGTCATTAAATTTCTCAGATTTTGGAGAAATTCGTAGGGAGTTTGCTCAGAGCGAGCTTCCTCAACAAATTCTCCCGGTATCTTCAAAGTCGTACCGAACAACAATTCGGCTGAAGATGCTTGCAAATCAGGCTTGTACGCTGTTCGTAGAGAAAGCATGATTAATGGTAAATTATCTGTCCAAACCTCTTTTCCGGCTGCCAATATAGAAGCTTTGAGTACTCTGTGCCACCTTTCTATTATGCCATTCGACTGGGGGTGGTAAGGCGTCGGTGAGACTCGAATTGACGCCCTTGGTCGGTGGTAATGAACTGCGGGCAACCAAAGCGGGCTATCCACGTACTGACCAAAGCTCGTGCGACGGTATCCGCTGTCATGTCAGGAATAGGAACTGCCTCGGGCCAGCGGGTGAATCGGTCAATTAAGGTTAGACAATAGCGCTGCCCGTTGTGGATTGGCAGCGGCCCTATAATGTAAATGTTGACATGGTCCAGTCGTCGTATAGGCGGTGTGTATTGTTCACAGTGTACCAATACAAGTGTAAACTCTTCTGCATAGACGTCAAAATTCCAAAATGAGTTTAACACCTGTTCATCAGAGTTGTTTTTTTGGAAAAAGAGCATCATTTTGCGCCGAGTTGCATTCGATTTGGTATGAAAAATTAGTAGTAGGTTGCATAAAAATGTAGTTCGCTAAAACTTAGAAATTTGATTTTTTTAACATAAATAACAGCGAATTATAACTCTTTCGAGTCTGCTCACTATTTTCTATTAAACAAATAACAAACAACTGCTAATAATTAGCTTCAAACCCCAAAATTTGGTATTTGTTTCCTTTATGGGTCAACTCCTAATAAATTAGCTAGAATTATGGAACAGGGTTGGGCATAGTGCACTAAATTTAGTGAGCACTACAGGTTTCACTAGCAGTATTTTTTTAGTGATAGTTAAAATCGAATTTAACTAACACTGAAAAATTAGTGATAGTTAAAATGAAAATTCACTATCACTAATTTTTTAGTGCAGTGAAAATTCAAAAACACTATAACTAAAAATTTAGTGATAGTGAAAATAATTTGCACTACCCCTTGGAAATTTCACTAAATTACCACCAAAATGAGGGAGCTCAGGTCGATAACCCCATGTTTGCTACTTACCTTCATATGTAATATAATCGCTTATAATTTTATTTCATATAAATAAATAAATGCATAAAATAAGGAAGCATATAAGTGTTTAAATCAGTGTACGAAAATAAACTTTATTGTACAGTACTATTTTGTTTTGTTTGTTACTTTCATAGTTCAGTACAAAACAAAATCCAAAAGCTGAGTTCACTTTGAAAACTGTAAAATACATTTTTTTAAATTTACATTCAAAATGAAAAACAAAACTTAAAAAACATTTTTTTCTCCATGAACATACATTCAAACATTAATATTTTTCTTCAATCAATTGAAAGTTTGGGTTTATAAATTTTTCTTTGTTGGAATTGTCACAAACAAAAAGCAAACGTTTCCAAAAAGTAATAAACTGTACAAAACTTAAATGACATGGTACTCGATGAGCAATTATTTTCTATTAAACAAATAACAAACAACTGCTAATAATTAGCTTCAAACCCCAAAATTTGGTATTTGTTTCCTTTATGGGTCAACTCCTAATAAATTAGCTAGAATTATGGAACAGGGTTGGGCATAGTGCACTAAATTTAGTGAGCACTACAGGTTTCACTAGCAGTATTTTTTTAGTGATAGTTAAAATCGAATTTAACTAACACTGAAAAATTAGTGATAGTTAAAATGAAAATTTACTATCACTAATTTTTTAGTGCAGTGAAAATTCAAAAACACTATAACTAAAAATTTAGTGATAGTGAAAATAATTTGCACTACCCCTTGGAAATTTCACTAAATTACCACCAAAATGAGGGAGCTCAGGTCGATAACCCCATGTTTGCTACTTACCTTCATATGTAATATAATCGCTTATAATTTTATTTCATATAAATAAATAAATGCATAAAATAAGGAAGCATATAAGTGTTTAAATCAGTGTACGAAAATAAACTTTATTGTACAGTACTATTTTGTTTTGTTTGTTACTTTCATAGTTCAGTACAAAACAAAATCCAAAAGCTGAGTTCACTTTGAAAACTGTAAAATACATTTTTTTAAATTTACATTCAAAATGAAAAACAAAACTTAAAAAACATTTTTTTCTCCATGAACATACATTCAAACATTAATATTTTTCTTCAATCAATTGAAAGTTTGGGTTTATAAATTTTTCTTTGTTGGAATTGTCACAAACAAAAAGCAAACGTTTCCAAAAAGTAATAAACTGTACAAAACTTAAATGACATGGTACTCGATGAGCAAATGAAATGTATTTTGTACAGTTTATTTTCGTACCCTGGTTTAAATGTTTAAACTTCTAGTTTTTCTATTTTTATTTGCCTTCTTTAATACCAGCATTTCAAAATTATTGTCAGTAAGATTTTGCCTTTTAGATCTATTAATAATTCCTGCAAAGGAAAACAGTCTTTCTACTGTCGCAGAGGAAGGAAGAGGGGTGTTGTATTTTAAAAACATCTTTCTTATTGTAGGAAAGCGGCGTAAAGCATCAATGTTGCTATCATCCTCATTCAAGTAGGAATCGACCTCGGTTGCTATAGCTCCGCCATGTGAGCTTGTATACTGACTTGTATCTAAAAAATTAAGTTATTATAAACAGTAATGGTCAAAAACCCGAAAATTTACCCGGGTCCGGTACCAAAATTGGGGCGGGTTCTCTTCAGAGAAGCAAAATATTAAAAAAGCGCTTCCGGATTCGTGATCCTGAGGCCAAACCCCGCATTTTGACCTATCTTCCATAATTCTAGCTAATTTATTAGGAGTTGACCCCTAAAGGAAACAAATACCAAATTTTGGGCTTTGAAGCCTTCTTTGTGCTAAGATATGTATTTGATAGTAAATCTATCTAAAAACATCGTATATACATGTTTCCAAAAAAAACGTTTGTTTTCATTTTCTGTCTAATTTCTCATTTCGAAGATGCTTACCTCAAAATTTTTCTGTAAAATAAATAAAATTTACTAGTTAATTGGGGCGGGTTCTCTTCGGCGGGTTTTCTTTGATATAAAGAAAGAAATCTTTCTTTGATATAAACTGAAAGATTCGCTTAAAAGTTGCCCTAGAAACTGGAGTGAAAAAGTTGGGCAACACAGCAACACTTGTGCAAACAAGAACCCTGTTTCATTGATATTCGGTGCTGCACACAATCCGATCGCAACGAAAACAACAATAGCAACCCAGATTTTTGACATGGATGTGTGTTTTGACATTTATGATTTGACGTGGAAGTGTGTTTTGACATTTCTGTCAAAGCTACAGTTCACACTTGTATTGATACACTATGGTCATGGCAAAATCATTACTGGTAACCGCACCCCAAAACAGAATACGAAATTACCGTTTTGGCCCAAATTTTTGTGTCAAAAGCAGTGGCAAAACAACAAACGCATAAAACACGTGCACAAACGATATACTTACTTTTTCCTAACTTTTTACTTCTTTTTCCACATTTTCTAAAGAGATTATCACAAAGCACTTACTAAATTTCTTTTCACAACTATTTTTTCTAAAAAAATTAACTAAAACTCATTAAAACACGCAAACGAATTCCGTAGCTTTTCCACGAACTTTGCAAAGAATGTAAACAAGAAAAGAAAAAGGGTGATAGTTTGAGTGATAAAAAATCAACAAAGCATGAAAGAACCGTTAGCCACAGCTGTCAATACAAACAGTAATTATTGAGCCATGACTATGGTATTGTTGCAGCTTCGATTTTGTATGCCGATTCACTTTGGACTTTTGGCATGGAATGCAACAGCGGGCGAAGTTTGCAGCGTCTTTTCGTACATTTAACCAAACGAAACGATCAGTTACCTTTTTTACGGTGGATTTAACCCCTACGTGTGCACTGTCATGAACCTTCTTCAAAATTAATGGTCGAAATTGCTTGGGTATCTAAGGCCGTACCGTTTGAGATGATACATCGCACCATAATTCGTTAGCATTACCTGGAATTTTAAATAGTTTAAATATTAGCGAAGTTTTGTTACCTTTACGTAGCTCTTGAAGTTCATAGTCCGTTTTTTGTGCTTTCGCCATTTCGCTGTAATTGATTGCGGAATTAACTTCGAAGATTCTAGATAGAAGGTCAGGCAAGAGATTGCTCGAACCGCTGATGTGCCGAAAATCTGTTGTAAATTGACTGCTTTGTTGGTACGCATACGTAAGTGGCTTGTGGTCAGTCAGAATGTGAAATGAACGACCCTCCAGCATACACTTAAAATGCTTAACGGCTTTATATATGGCGAGCAGCTCCCTGTCGTACGTGCTCTACTTTTGTTCCGTTGTTGTCAGTTTTTTAGAATAATAACCGAGAGGTTGTGGACCTTTTTCTGTGAGCTGGTTCAATACGGCACCCACTGCGCCGTCGGAGGCATCCGTGGCGAGAGACAATACGGCGTTTTGAAGGGGATGCGCAAGTATGGCGGCGTTTGCCAGCTCCTGTTTGCATTTCTCGAACGCTGCAGATTTTTCGTCGCTCCAGGTTAGTATAGTACGATCGTTGCGCTTATTACCTGGAATCATTGCTGTAAGTATCGACTGGTAAGTGGTTGCACGCGGCAAAAACTTACGATAGAAATTCACGGTTACCAAGAACTTTTTTAGCTGATGTGCGAGTATAGGTTTTTCGAATTTTGAAATAGCTTCGACTCGCTCCGGCAGGGGTCTAATACCGTTTTTTGTTATTAAGTGGCCCAGGAACTTAATCTCGTCTACAAAAAACTCGCACTTTGAAGGATTTATCGCTAAGCCGTACTTTCTTAGGCGCTCGAAAAACAATCGTAGATGGCATTTGTGCTCTTCGTCGTCAGTTGAAGCGATGAGGATATCGTCGATATAGGCGAAAGTGAAATGCAGGCCACGTAGAGCTTCGTGAATTAATCTTTGAAATGACTGAGCGGCATTACGTAACCCAAAAGGCATGTAGAGATATTCGTAAAGGCCGAATGGGCTCGTTATTGCCGTCTTATGAACATCGTCTGGGTGTATTGGCAGTTGATGGTACGCCTTCTGTAGGTCTACTTTGCTAAAAATTTGTTTTCCCTGTAGTATGGTAGTGCAGTCTTGCAAATATGGTATGGGGTACCTGTCTGGCGTAGTTTGGGAGTTTAACTTACGGTAATCTCGGCATGGGCGCCATCCACCATCAGCCTTCCGTACCATGTGCAGTGGGCTGGAATAATTACTATTTGATGGGGGAATAATACCTTGTCGTAGTAATAACTCAAATTCTTCCTTCGCTATGCGTAGTTTCGCTGGACCGAGGCGTCGTGGTCGTGCAAAAACAGATTGTCCGAATGTTTCGATTTTATGTTGCGTTGCAAAGGTGTTTTTGCGGTCGGACGATAGGCGCGTAATATCTTGAAATTCTGCCAACAGGTCAGCACATTTTGAAGCTTTGTCGTAAGTTCTGATCACGATTTCTCTTACCTTTTGTACGGTGCACAGTGCGTATATCTTTGTCAGACTGTCGATCAGTTTATTATTTTTGAGGTCGATGAGTAAACCATAATGTCTTATAAGGTCAGCTCCTATGATTGGCGTTCTTACATTTGCAACTGTAAATATCCACTCGAAGCATCTCCGAAGACCGAGATCGAGGCAGAGACGTCGTTGGCCGAATGTGTCGAGTGTGTTGTGGATGCTGTCGATGTATGTGCGTACAGTCGTGGCAGAACGGATATGTCGGCGCCTGAGTCAATTAAAAAGGAAATAGTGGATTTTCGGTCGTTGATTGTGAGGCGGTTAACGCTGGCATCCATCGGCAACGTTGCTCCAGCGACCGCTTCGGTTCATTTCGGGCTGCGATCCCCTCTACCCGACTTGTAGTGCTTGCACGGTGGTCTGCAATTCTTACTGCTGGTTCCAAATTTTTGGTGGTACCAACACTCGTCTGAGTTACTGGCTGGGCTGTTTCTACGCCGGTCGCGCGATTGCTGACGAGATCTTGGCCTTACACTTCTACGCCCAGAATTCATGCGGGGAAAGCGTTGCCTAGTTCGTTAATAGCACGTTGTAATTCATTGTACTCGGTACTTGTACTCGATTTTTCGGCGGACGTAGTGGATACGGGCGCGTGTCGATCTTTCTCGGTTGAGCTGCTGTTTATCTGAACGGTAATAGTGTCGTTGATAGTGTCTGCAATTTTTAGGTATTCTTTAGGTGGGCCTTCATACATCTTCTCAGACAGTCAGGCCGCACTTAAAGCCCTGAACTCATGCGTCGACAATGCAAAGTCGTTAACTGAATGTCGCAGATCTCTCAACGAGATGGCTCAGCACTTCAGTATTAGCCTTATTTGGGTACCTGGACACAGGAATATTGAAGGTAACTGCAGAGCGGACGAGCTGGCCAGACGAGGTACCACCACCCATCTCCTTCTAGGAAACAGTCTGGTAGGCATACCCATGGCCTCTTTTAAATTTAGTGTCAGCACAAATACAATTAATGCAGCAAACAAGCTCTGGACGGAGCTCTCGACTTGCGAGATATCCAGGCTAACCTGGCCTTCCTATAACAAAGGACGTACAAATTCCATGCTGTCCCTCAACAAATCGAGTATCTCAACTCTGGTAAGGGTCCTAACAGGGCACTGTCTTATAGGCACGCACGGTGCAAGAATGGGCATAAGGTCGAATGACTATTGTCGCAGCTGCAGATGTATTGAGGAGGAAAGTGTTCAGCATCTGCTGTGCCAATGTCCCGCGCTTAGCAGGCGACGGTTGGCTATCGTCGGCCAACCGTTTCTCGAAAACCTCGCTGAGGTATCAAAAGTAGAAATAAAGGCTCATTGACTCCACGAAGTGGTTCGATCCCCTGCCCTGGGTGTGAGTTGGTTTCTTCCTTGGCGTCGACGGCAGCCCGACCGCGTGAGCCGACTGGTCCCTTCCAGCCCTCTGGAGATCTTTGTACTCGTTTAGAGGTGCTTGTTTAGAGCACCACGCCGAGTGCTCTGATCTCGTTTAGGGATGTCGGATCAGCTGACTATACGCGGTCGGGCTGTTGGTGGCGCTAGGGAAGAACCCTCCGCTCGCACCTCTGAGGCATAGAGGTGGGTAGAGACCGTATAGGGTATCACAACGGGCCTTCTTAATTGGCCTAAGTGTCGGGCAGAGTCCAGGTGCTCTGTCCCGCCCTTGCAACCTAACCTAACCTAACCTAGGTGGGCCTGAACATGCGGCTACCGCAGCTTGAGCGTAAACGGGCTAACGTTTTGCCCACAGGTTTTTGACTGCCGGCCTGAAAAATCCTGTAGCATGCGTGGCCCTAGTGCCGCCATAACCGTGTTGAATTTATGGCCGTCGCTTTTTATTCTCATAGCGAGAAACCAATAGTCGAGGCTTAGAAACCAGCCCTCGATGTTCCTGCGATCCATGGTAGGCATGTCGATTTTGATTGCTACGGCGTTGAGGTCTGTGGGTGCTGCGAAAATTTGACCTGCAGGCACGCCGGTTTGTTGAGTTGAGCCTGTGGCTTCATCCTTGGTTTGGGTTGGGTCCGTTTTCTCCGCGGGATCATCAGGCCCCATATTTGATGATTAAGATTTTATAGTTGTTTTTGTGATTGTCCAAAATTTTCCTCTTACAGTTGTGGGCTAACTGTCGATATAACATATTTAGTCAGGCGGGTCACCACTTTGGCGATCTCGTGTCGCAAATAAAAAGAATGTATTTTTATGCTGGTACGATGAGAACTGAAGTTACCGTTTTGCCTTTGCTTTTCATTAAGGCACGTCATGGTTTTCAGCGAATAGGGACGATGAAAAGCAAAAGCAATAAGTAAAAACAAAGCGCTCTCACCATCGTTTATTAAATTGTAACGGAGTAAATATTAAATGAAAAGTAAAACTAGTTCTTACAGTGGCCAAAGAAGATGAATTATAACTAAAAAATAAATGTCGTGTTGTGATGCTGGAAGCACCACATATATATATATATATATATATATATATATATATAAATTATATATATAGATATAGTAGAGCATATATTTACATTTATCCAAATTCTTTCAATTTGTAATCGTCTTCAAATTTGAGTTATACAATAATTGTTTGGCGATTGCGACTATTAGCTACTTCCAACGGCACAAGATTTCGCATTCAGCTTCTTCTGTGAGCCAAAGTGTAAAGTAAAGAATAAAAGTGACATGTTATTGTCACTTTCTTCGGATTCCTCGAATTGCACATTAATGCCATAGGTCTCATCTATTTGCTCCTCATTGCAGCAATGCTCTGGATTTGATGAATCAATTAGATTACCTATAACCTATAATATTAATAGCTTATATTCATACCTCAGTTACTGCCCCAGCAAACTATCAATTTCACGCTTGCGTTCTGGATCTTGCTTTTGGTTTTTGGTTGACTTAGCAGCACCTCATATGTTCGATTTCATTGCCATCGTCGCCGCGTATCGCACCGTGCATGTTTTTGTCACTTTCTTCGGATTCCTCGAATTGCACATTAATGCCATAGGTCTCATCTATTTGCTCCTCATTGCAGCAATGCTCTGGATTTGATGAATCAATTAGATTACCTATAACCTATAATATTAATAGCTTATATTCATAACTCAGTTACTGCCCCAGCAAACTATCAATTTCACGCTTGCGTTCTGGATCTTGCTTTTGGTTTTTGGTTGACTTAGCAGTACCTCATATGTTCGATTTCATTGCCATCGTCGTCGCGTATCGCACCGGGCACCGTGCATGTTATTGTCACTTTCTTCGGATTCCTCGAATTGCACATTAATGCCATAGGTCTCATCTATTTGCTCCTCACTCCTCATTGCAGCAATTCTCTGGATTTGATGAATAAATTAGATTACCTATAACCTATAATATTAATAACTTATATTCATACCTCAGTTACTGCCTCAGCAAACTATCAATTTCACGCTTGCGTTCTCGATCTTGCTTAAACTATCATGTTCGATTTCTCAATGACTTCAGAGGCCCTTCCATTTTTTTTTACTCACCTCCAACTCCTCATCCTCTATTCTACGCGCTCTCGGCACTGATTCATCGTTAGCTGCAGTCATTTCATTTGTTTCCACCTCATCCAAAGTGATGACAGTGCTGTCATCCTCTTCGGTGAAGTGCAGTAGCAATGAGTTACCCAAACGTGAGCCGAGAAACAGATATTCTGCTTGACATACACACATGCAACTGGTGAGCACACTAGCTGCGGCCTTATGGAAATGGAAATTGCGCACCGTACGCATAGAATCAACGCACAAGGTTATTACATAAAGTTCACCGCCTTTTAGCGATATAACCAATTTGTCGGTGTCAATGAAAGTGAGCGTAGCTGCATCCAATGAAACTATTCAGACTCAAGCCATATGGTGGCACACTCTGATTCAAATAAATGATGGAGTTCACAGTTGTGACCAAACAACCACCAATGGGTTTTTGTATTGGAAAAACTTATAAACAATCGAAAGGTAAATCTTGTACAGTCCAAATTACTGGATGCATACGTTGTTGTATATTCAACGATACACGTGTCGGAGCGCACGCAAACACGACCAGCAATGTACGCACCGGCTCGTACAGTATTAGCAACGTTGGTTCATAATAACCATGTAGAAATTGTAAATCCAATACATTGTCGATTTTCTCATCAAGCTCGCCCAATGCTATTAAATCAGTGGTCGGCACGGAGAGAGCGCTCTCTACGTTAAAGCATTAGTATTTTCCTCCCAGGAAAGTATTTGCCGGCCTATGTATTAAATATTAAGCAAGTATAGGGGTGCGCGCAAACAATGCAGTTGGTGTCTTCTTGATTGGCTTCACATTCGGCAATTCGATTTCATCCAAACTGTTGTCCTTGCGAAATGGTAGCACTATATTATGTTTGCCATAAACTAACATAACTGCACAGCGTGAATCTGGATCTACGCGCATCATGGGCATAAAATAACGTCCAGTCCAACCACCACGCACGTCGTCCTCCTCAAAAAAATGCAATGATAGCGTTTTCAGTGCAAATGTATCGGGATCATGTTACAACACCGATAGCTTAGCATCTTTGAAACTTATGAGTAGCGCATCACGCAATGAGCCAGCTAGCGACACACTTTGTAGTGACATCACATTGTATAGAAGGTGTAGGTGGCAAGACGCAAGACATTCCAGGAGGGCGCATCTTCGGTGGGGGACGCAATTCATTGATATTTAATAGTTTTTGTCGTTGTGCTGCATCCAAATGTGGAAAAATCCGATATACTTTATGTTTGCTCCTGCAACGACGAGATTCTCCTCAGAATTGTTGAAGAAATGACAGCAAATGGCAAACTCGACACCAGTGGCTGGATGCGCTTGTTTACAAAGTGAAAACTTTAAATGCGCCGTTTGTTGTGGAATACTATGGAAATAAAATGAAACTCAGATTTAATAGATTAATTTGTAAAAATATTAATTAATTTTATACCAAAACAACAGCTGCTATGCTCCAAAAAATGTTCCAATTCAATTGCAAAAATATTTCGTTTTTAGGCGGCGCGCCATTTTGCAATTTGACAATTGAAGCATCATCGCGAATAACGTTCAAAAAACGCTAAAGTCATATTTTTTAAATTTATTTCTCTCATCTGTCTCCTTAACTTTTTCTTTTATATTTTTCATATTATCAGTTTTACACCTTTCTTATGATCTTCCAGTGCCGTTACGAATCACTTTCGACGCTTCTATGCAAAATAATGTATGTCACTTTAAATTAACCCTCTACTTTTAAATGCACTTTTACAGTTTTGGTGTGTCAAATTTTAGAAAATTTGTTATTTGGACAATGCAAGAGAGCAATACTAAATGTTATATGCAATAAAACCGGTTTGAAAAAAATGTAACTTAGAACGTTATTCGCGATGATACTTCAATTTGTTTTGTTGTTTGTCAAAATTTGAAATTTGTACCCAATCTTGTGTGAAACGGAAATATATCTCGCTTTCACACAACATTGGGTTGTCAAAATTTTGTTTTACCTCAATGTCCCAATGTTGTGTGAGACAGAAATATTTTCATTTCACAAATCAAAAAACGGAGTAGGAAACCAAGATTTATAAATAAAGGTTGAGTCGTCGTGATTTTAGTGTGTTTGCTGTTGTTGTTGACATTTTCTTCCGCTGTCAAATGAGTGGCAAATCGCATTGGTTTGTTTACAAATAAACAGAAGCAAAACAGAATAATTTTACTAACTCATTACTGCTGGAAAAAAATTGATAAAATTATATTACATATATTATTCTTTTTTGTTGAATAATATGTAATATATCCATGCATTGAACGCAAAGAAGTTGGGCCGCGTATTTGCTAGGCCATTCTTGATAATATAAGTGAACACCGCTTTGAAGTTGCAGGCTTTGCATCGCAAACGCAAACTAAGTGGACACTGAAGTTGCAGCCTTGTTAAGCTTCCCTTAGTGCACATTCAGGAGCTGTCTAATCTGGTTGCTTCGGCTAGCAAGGATCGTAATGTCAAAATTTGGGAACCAAAAATTAGTGAAGTATCTGGTGAATTTTTAGCGCATAGCAAAGCGAATGAATACGCTCTTTTACCGAAGAACGTGGCGCGGGCCGTCAACTAGCCTGGCATCCAGATGGCAATTTGGTTGTTTTTGCATAAACTGCTCATACTAATAAAGTTTGCGCTGTCGCATTCTCGCCAGATGGCAGTAATTTTGCATCGGCAAGTGAAGATCGACAGGTAGTAATTAACATTTATTTATTTTATTTCGAGTGTTTGAAGAAAACATAATGGCTGTTGGCTTTGACACCAGAAAGTCAATAAAAATCAGAAAAAAGCAGAAAAAAATTAAACAGCTGTTCACCTGCCGTCACCTTTCTTATTTCATGATGTAGGAAACGGAGTAGAAAATTTCCTAGAGGTTGCCATATTTTTCAAAACGGAGTAGAAAATTTGCGCGCCCTCTAATGAGACAAAAAAACGGAGCAGAATTTTCAAAACGGAGTAGAAAATTTGCGCGCCCTCTAGTGAGACATGCTGCGCCACCCGCCACCTATCCGAAAAGTCACCAACTTTGCCAGTTTTGCACTTTTTAGGAGTACTAATTATTTTGCCATCAGATGGCACGATGTACGTAATTGAAGGCTTTCTTTGTCTCGGGCGAATACATAATACACTAAACTTGCTGCGCAGTTTATCTTTTATCTTTATCTCGGTTGGCAGCTAGGCTAACTTGGATTTTAGTTCACTTCCGACAGATGTGCTGTGGACAGTGGTCCCAATTACATTTTTTGACTAAAATTAAACTACAGAATTCAGGTTCGCCCGCCAGGCATTTTTCTATTTTAACTTTGTCAACTAGCGATTCTCGATAAATTAGTGTTGTAAATCAAATCAAATATCTATTTTATAGGGGCTCCAAAATATGCAAGTACCTACCAAGTAGGTACTTAAGAGGGGAAAATTATATGAGAAATGGATATTAGTGCACGAAAAATTAAGTAACTTAAGCGGGTTGGGTAATAAAGCGGGGAGTTACTTAAGAGGGGAATTTTCTTCCCATTTCCTAAAAAAGCAGAGTGCCCAAGAATTTTGGTTACTTAAGCGGGTTAGGCACTTAAGCGAGTTTTACTTTAATGTGCAACTACGATGTTGAAAGTTGACAAGTGCAATAGCCATGTACATAAGGGTGTCCCGTCCAGGTAGGTATGAGATTTGAGCAGGGTTGCGTGATTTCAATTAATTTTGGATTTCAAATCCACTTTCAATTCAAAGTTACCTTTTATTTGTTATTTGAATCTCAACCAATTCAAAGATATTTGTATACCTTTCATGAAGATGAAATGGTATTATAACTTTGGTCCGATGTTTGTAAGTATGAGAAGAAGAAGAGAGGGACCCATCAATAAGTAAACCGAAATGATCAGAATGACGAGATGAGTTGATTTAGCTATGTCCGTCTGTCTGTCTGTCTGTCTGTTTGAACGCAAACTAGTCCCTCAGTGTTTGAGATATTTGGCTGAAATTTCGTATGCGGCCACCATTTTCTAATATAGGAATCATTTGTCGGAACCAGCAAGATCGGACCGATATTACATATAGCTCCCATACAATCGATAGTTCCGATAAACAGATTTTGGGCTATAACTCCTGTAATTAAAGAGGTAGGAACGTGAAATTTCATAAGTTGCTATTTTTATATGTGAAATTGCGATGCTGAAAATCATCGAGATGGGATAAATATGTCACATAGCCCCCATACAATACTCCTGTAATTATATAGGTAGGAACGTGAAATTTCGTAACTATTGCTCTTTTAGAATGTGGAATGTCGGTGTTAAAAATCAATGATATTGGACCAATATAACACAGCGCCCCCATATAATCGATAGTTCCGATAATTTCGGTATGAGCTATAAAGTTAAATCGACACAGGCTGTACTGGGGATCGAACAGTGAAAATCGTGACGCTTATTCATGAAAGGTATATAGTCTTTGGCACAGCCGAAGAAAGCTTTCCTTACTTGTTTATTGGTGATTTGAACTTTCAACCAATTCAAAAATAATTTTCATTTGTGATTTGATTCCTGAAACAAATCAAAGATACTTTTGCTTTGTAAGAAGCTTGTGACTTGATAAGTGTTACAACTAAACTTAACCGATAGTTTAAAGAGGCCTGTTGCTTAAAAAAGACCGCCATATGAAGGCGCTAGAGAAAAAATGGCTTCAAAGTATTTCTACTGTACTGTACTGCAGTGAATCAGGAATCAGGTATGTAGACATATCAACCATGTGTCTATAAAGCTACATTTACACTGCACCAAATGCGTCACTTTTAGCCAAGTTTTTTCGAGGCAGATTGAATTAGATCACCAAATTAGGTCAAATTAAATTAAATTCGTCTAATTTGGCAAACAAATTCATTCTGCGGACAAACATTCTCGAAATAACTTTGCCAAATGCGACGCATTTGGTGCAGTGTAAATGTATTATAAGATGAGTTTACACTTAGGGCTGCCACTTAACTGCACTTTGTTTTTTCTTCGTATATTGACCGTTTTGGATCAAATTTTATATGTGGAGAGTATGCTTCATTCTAAGATTTATTAAAGGAAACACCCATGTATGTAGGCTTATAAAGTTACCACCTATTCTATATTTTTCGGAAATCTCTTTCGAAAAGTTTATGTTGGTAAGTACGACTATGCGACAAAATCGAAAACATGGAGCTCGGTCACCGAGGTACTCTGTTCGCTAAAGATCTATCTTTAGTTTGGTTCATGATCAAGTCACAAATGAAAGGCATCTTTGAATTGGTTGAAAGTTCAAATCACAAATAAAAATTATCTTTGAATCGGTTCAGATTCAAATCACAAATAAAATTTATCTTTGAATTGGTTGAAAGTTCAAATCACAAATAAAAATTTCCTTTGGATCCGTGATTCAAGCAATTCAAAATCACGCAACCCTGGGTTTGAGAAAAATTTCTTTTTGAGATACGATGGGCAAGAGGTAGGCTTGCCATATGTCAGGCATTTGGCCTGATTGTCAGGTTTTACATATTTTGTCAGGCAATCAGGCGCCTAGGGAATTTTGTCAGGCATATTTGAAAGTTTTTTTTATGTGTGCAATGATAATTTGATAGATTTTATTCAGTTATACAGAAGCCTTCTTGACTCTTCATTTATTATTACTCTACAGGTGTTTAAAAGATCACGGTGTTGCATTTTCTTTCGTTGGCTTTTTGTTCTGGTATAAGATTTTTGCTTCGAAATGACTCGTTCAAATTCGCCAAATTTGGTGCGGTGTAAATGTACTATTAGTCAGGCATTGGGATGAAAAAATTATGGCAAGCCTAGCAAGAGGTGTCAAAGTTTGGGTAATTGAATACCATTGTGTATCAGTACAAGTGTGGAATCTTCTGCATAGACTTCAAATTTTCAAAGTGAGTTTAACACCTGATGATCAGAGTTGCTCTTTGGGAAAATAGTTTCATTTAGCGCCGAGTTGCATTCGATTGCGTAAAAAAATTAGTAGTAAATAAAGGGGTAATAGTTCTCTGAATTTATAAAATAAGGCCGTGTGCCAAACGGTTTAAAAAAGCAAATTTTGACAGAGCGATGTTAAATTCTGACAGTTATCGTGGTGAATATGAACGTCAGAATTTGCCCTAGCCCTGGGGGCTAGGTCAAATTTTGACAATCAATAATGTGAGCACAGGGATGCATGTGCTGTTAACATTCATATTATTTCACATAAATTTATGTTCACAGGCGTTATTTAACACTAAAATATAATATAATGCGAATAATAGGCAATATAAATGCATGAAAAATACGTAAAATGAAAATTGATTCACAAAGCATCTGCTTTTGCACGTACTTTTTCCATACGTCAGAATTTACTACTGTCATAATTTAACTTTTCGTTTGGCACAGCAAAATGGAAAATTTTTGTACACCATAGGAAATTTGTTCACCTCATTTTACTCTGACGAAAAATGTTTTCAATTAGCACACAGCCTAAGATGAAAAATAATGGTTGAAAACTTCGTAAGTCTGGTTTTCATTAGGTAAAATTTTTATAATTTCTGTCGACTTTATCGAAATAAGCGGTAATTGTATACTTTAGCTGTCAACTGCTAATATATTTGCTAAAATTATGGTAGGGGGCTTGAATGACGGGGTTTGGCCTCAGGATCACGAATCCGGAAGCGATTTTTTAATTTTTGGTTTCAATGTAAAGTTATGGTCAAAAAACCGAAAATTGACCCGGGTTCGATACCAAAATTGGGGCGGAATCCATGGTATTTATGTGCAGAACATCTTTCTGGGCTGGCGGCCTTCGGCCGCGCTTATAAAGAAATAACCTGGGCTACGCCATCCCAAGTCCGGGGTGTTGCTTGAACCGTGCCGCGGTACGCACTTTTTTGGACGTTTTTAGGCGCAGTCTAATGTAAATACAACAACCACATGAAAACTTGGATTGCAAAGATCTCCTCAGAGAAGCAAAATATTCATAGCGATTCTAAACAGAATTTTTTTGGGAGATATCTCCCATTTCCCATTCTCGCAATCATGAACGCACATTTTTTGGGAGTTTCTTCCCTTTTCCCATCTCCCAGTATCACAAACGAACTTCGAAAGTTCGAATATGCATTTGGGAAGAAAAGTAGGTATTCTGAATTTGAAAAAAAGGGAATAACTGACAGATAATTTTGGGAGATATTTCCTCAAAATTTGTAAAGGGAATTAAAAGAAAATGTAAGTAATATACGTGTTTAATAAATTATAGATGTTAAATATTGTCAAAAAATGTAAGTATTTATTAATTTAATTATTAAAAACGTATTCAATTAATCATAGGGGCTCAAAACTTTGGTAATTGTATACTTTGGGTATACCATAAGACGTTTCTCGGTGCCAGGAATGTGAATCTGAAGTCGGAATACTGTTTTGTTCAGTGCTTTGCGAGATATTTGCAATCTAAGTTGCAAATTTTCAACGTGCAAAAAAGTGTTCTGCGCAGAAACACTGGGCATGTGTTGGACCGCCTAAGGAAAGGTGCTCTGCACATAAATACCATGGATCCAGCCCCTTAATTGAGATCGGACTCGGGTCATTTTCCGGTTTTTTGATCATAACTTTTTACAAATCATATTCCTGGCACAGGGACGTGGTTTTTTGTACCTTTCTCAACATTTTCCGACGTTTTTTTTTTCGAGTTGACACCCAAAGTATACAATTAACAATTTTTTTTTTCGACGTCAGGGCCAAAACAACAAATAAGCAACAGTTGAGATTACTGGTTTCCCTGATGGAAGGCAGCCCGGATATAGCGCGCAACTTTGCTAAAGGTGGCAAGGAGGAGTACAAGGAGTATAACAAACCCTGCGGGTTAGGGGTTTAGAATATGCCCGAGGTAGGCATACCGGTCGTAAGAGGCGACTAATATGCACATAGGTAATTGACGTGCTACTCGATGGTTGATCTACGGATATGATGCCTCTCACCTCTCATTACCCATCTTCTCCTTCCTCATGGATGGAGGGATGCCATGACCTAGAAGGTTCCACTGGTCATACCAAATCGCTACCACGACAGACGGGCAGTACCGCAAGGGAGTACCGCAGCGTACCGGGGTCATATCCGGCCAAGGACTGTCAACTTTGGCATCACTCCCCAAAACCTTCGGGGAGTGTTTTGTTGTTAACAACAACAACAACAGGAGGAGTATAACCGCTTTTGGACTAACGCAGAAGTGGAATTAAATGCGGTAGGGCCACCAATGAAGAGCGTTGCAGATTGGAAGAAGGTAAATATTTGAAAACTTAAAAAAAACTTACAGACTTACTTAAAATACCAATCTAACCGCCTAAACGATTTTGTCCGGTCAGCATGTTTCGCCAGTCGGTTCGGGTTCGAGGGGTGCCGAAAAGAAAACCCCCAGGTAGATGTTGCCCTGCATCTGAAAAAATTCATCACCTATCCTTTCCTATTCTATACTACTGTTTTTCTCTTTCACAATTTCTTTCTTCCTTATTTCGTTTCCTACTCGAATTCCCGTCCTATCTCCTTACCATTCCTCCTATCACTATCCCGTACCTATCCGTACCCCATACCCTGCCCCTATTCCCATCCTATTCTTTTCCCCGTCCTCTCTCTATACCATTCTCCCTATCACTAACACTTTCCTTATACCTATCCCTATTCATATATTTATCCCTATATATCCTATGAAGATTCTACTTTTGTTTTCTTAGGTTTGGACCGATCAGAAGAAATATGTGCGCCACAAAGCCTCAGCCAACTCGATGGCTAGCAAAGGCACCGGTGGCGGTCCAAACAGAACGCAACCCCTTTCTGACATCGAAGAGGCCATTTATAATTTAATATCGATGCAGAGTTACGTTGAGGGCGTGGAAGCCAAAAAAATTGGGCTCCCAAAATCAAAAAGGATGAAAAAGGATATAAATGAAGAAGAATGGGCTGTCCAGTATTTGGATGATTATCCAGAAGCGGAAAATGCTGCACTTTCTTTGACAACACCGACAGCTTGCGAGCCCCCGGAGAGCTCAAAAAAGGCAGCGCAATGGCGATCTGATGCAGATGCACTGGTGGAAATGACACGGTCACCCCCTCCTCCACCGACAGCTTGCGAGCCGCCGGAGAGTTCAAAAAAAGCGAAGGCAAGGCAATCGCGATCTGCTGCAGATGCGTTGGAAGCTGAGCTAGGTTTACAACGAGAGCTCTTGGAACAAATTTCTTTGGCGGTAACCAGCATTGTGGAACACAACGATGTTGAAAAAAAGCATTTTGAGGTAATGGAGAACCTGAAAATGCAACAACTTGAGGAAATGCAACGACACAATGCTGCTATGGAAGCTTTCTTAGCAAATTTGAAAAGTGATTAGCTGCCGTGACCATACTCTAATAGTGCGGTTATCACATCTATTAAACTAACCCTTTTCAAGTTTATAATGAGAGAGTGTAAGTTGATATTGATATTGAAGTTTTCTCATTATCGACTTACATGTTCTCATTATCAATTTACGTTTTCTCAATATCAACTTACAATTCTCATTATCAACTTTTGTTTTCTCAATATAAACTTGAAAAGGTGTAGTTACAGCTATTTAAAAATGATTAGATTTTGTATGTGTTACTTAAAATAGTACAAAACTCAGTATTTTCTCATCAATTACTACACCTTTTTCAGTTTATATTCAGAAAGTTACAATTTATATTCAGAAAATTACAATTGATATTCAGAATTTACAATTGATATTCAGAAAATTCCAATTAATATTCAGAAATTTCATTTGATATTCAGAAAATTATAATTGATATTCAGAAAGTTCCATTTGATATTCAGAAAATTAAAATTAATATTCGGAAATTTACAACTGATATTCAGAAAATTAAAATTGATATTCAGAAATCCAAATTTATATGAAGAAAATTTAAATGCGGAGTACAAAGAGATTTTCTGAATATGAATTGTAACTTTCTGAATATAAATTGTAATTTTCTGATTATTAATTTTAATTTTCTGAGTATCAAATGGAACTTTCTGAATATTAATTGTATTTTTCTGAATATCAAATGGAAATTCTGAATATTAATTGTAATTTTCTGAATGTGAAATGGAAATTCTGAATATTAATTGGAATTTTCTGAATATCAATTGTAAATTCTGAATATCAAGTGTAACTTTCTGAATATAAACTGAAAAAGGTGAAGTCGACATTTATTATTTTTGTATTATTATTTTGTATTTTTTTTTTAAATATTTTGTTTGACATTGTATTATTTGAACTATTGTTGTTTTTAGTTTTGTTTGTGTACACAAATATGTATAAAATAACATTATAAATTAATAATTAATTTTAATAAATTAAAAACTACATGAGCTAAATTTACATCAGCTAATTTATATAATTTTAAAGATTATTTCCAATATTTGCTCTTATCGCTTGTGCCACAGTGTAATATTGCAATGGCGTTATTGCAACGGGATCCATGTCTACAGGCTCCAGCACCTCATAACCGTCTGTAGCTGTGTAAGTTTTAAAATGTAGGCACAGGTTATGTAAGGCGCAGCATACATTAATAATTTTAGCAGCTTTTTCAGGCGAATAGTGCAACTCTCTCGCATCAAGAATACACCTCCATCTGTTTTTCACCACCCCGTTTGTTCGCTCAATTATATTTCTACATTTTGCATGTGCTTTGTTGAAACGCATTTCCGTAGAGCCTTCCTGGGGTGACCTATGAGGTGTCATCAACCAGGGTTCCAGGGGGTATCCAGCATCGCCTACCGACAAAAAATATAAGTATTAATAACGGTTAAGTAGTGTACATACTAGGGTGATTCAATTCAATCATATCGTAAAAAAATCTTACCTAAAAGCCAAAAACTATTTGCTCCGCCTTTGTATTCCTGTTCAAAATGGTCACGGAGGTCGCTACTTTTCCAAATGAACGAATCGTGGCATGCACCAGGGTGCGAAGCGTCGACATACCTGATCGTCAGTTCATGATCGCAAAGCTAAAAGGACACATGTAATAATGTTATTTTGAAACAATTAGGACTTCAAAGACTCTACTGCTAATAAATTAGCTAAAATTATGGAAGATAGCCCAAAAGACGGGTTTTGGCCTCAGGATCACGAATCTGGAAGCGCTTTTTAATTTTTTGTTTTAGTGCAAAGTTATGGTCAAAAAACCGATAAATGACCCGGGTCCGATACCAATACGCCGCGCTTGTTAGCAATAACCCTGGACTACGCTATCCCGATTCTGGGTGGTTGCATCAACGCATTCTTTTGCGCGTTTTTAGGTACAGCCTAATAAAATTACATCAACCACATGAAAACTTGCAACTTTGATTGCAAATATCTCTCCAGAAAAGCAAAATATTATGATCCTGAGGCCAATCCCCGTCTTTTGAGCTATCTTCCATAATTTTAGCTAATTTATTAGCAGTTGACACCTAAAGGAAACAAATACCCAACCTAGTCTGTGGTTTAAACCTCCACTGAAAAACCGGACCTAAGTCAACTATCAACTCAATGAAATCCACTTGTCTTTCTTATCAATACGCCCAGATATATATGATATATGCTAGCAGACTTATTGCATTTAAAGCACATCGCACGATATTCTGAGCAGAGCACCCAAATTATGTTTACACCAACATGCAAACGGACATGTCCACCAGCGATTAAGCTGCCCACTAATATGCATGCAAATTGCTTCTATGTAACTGCGTTCTAGTAGCCGGGACTTAATAAGTTTTAATTGGCATTGGGACTCAAATCGACCCCCGCATTAATAACACAAGCCTATTTTTTTTGTCTTTTTAACAATTTATTGGCAGAACGCAGTTTGCAAATCTGCATGCATATTAATTTAAAGTTTTATGCACAATCACTGCACTGAATGGCCATTTTCCGGCAATTTTAAAATAATAGCACATTATTTTAAACACTTCACCTTAAATTTGTGCTAAAATTTGTTTTTTATTAAATTATTCGATAATTTCCAAATATAAAGAAATTTCGTCAACAACTTGGTTTACGTTTATGAATTAATAAGAAATGTCAAATTTGTTCGAAACAGCTGATTCGAACTTCGAATAAGTGTTCCCTAAATTTTTGGGAAAAATCTTCTCCCTGGGAGTTCGGAATTGGGAGAATTCGTTTTTGGGAGAAACAAATTTTTGGGAGATGAACTCCCAAGGGAATATTAAGGATTGGGCTGATTAAGAAAGCGTTTCCGGATTCGTGATCCTGAGGCCAAACTCCGCCTTTTGAGCCCCCTCCCATAATTTTAGCTAATTTATTAGCAGTTGACAGCTAAAGTAGACAATTACCAAATAAGCAACCGAATCTCGATAAAGTCGATGAAATTTGTCAACCTTTGACCTAATGAAAACCAGCCTTTAGAGTTGTAATTTATAAAGTTTATTTTACATTTTGAACTTGTAGAACTCTCTTTTCAGAAATTATTTGCTACTTCTTAGAATTTGTTAAGATTTAAAAACGTTCTGCAAAAGGCAACAAAAAAATGAAAACTGCTAACAACATTTCACGACAGGCCAATTGCATTATGCTGGCGAAATTCCACGGCTTAAATGTTGGTACTTGGTTTACAAATTAAAAACAATCTATCTAAAAAATTGTGTTCTCATTTTCTGGTTTCTTATTTCCAACATTAAAATTTTTCCTGTAAAGTAAATAAAATTTAATCGTTTTAAGTTTTGTATGTTTGATGTATATTGGAACGATTTTCCGTCATCCCTTGTCAAATTTGGTTTTGTAACAAACCGGTTTCGGCGATCTGCCATCTTCAGTGTTTGATTTCGTTCTGTATGTATGTATGTTTTTGCAAAATATAATAAAAGTGTAAGCTGAAAGATTCGCTTAAAAATTTCCCTACAAATTGGAATGAAAAAGTTGTGCAGCACAGCAACACTTTTTTGCAAACAAGAACCCTGTCTCATTGTTTTACGGTCCTGCACAAAACACTGGTTTGCAGAAACCACAATAGCATAGTGTATCAATACAAGTGTGAACTGTAGCTTTGACAGAAATGTCAAAACACACTTCCACGTCAAATCATAAATGTCAAAACACACATCCATGTCAAAAATCTGGGTTGCTATTGTTGTTTTCGTTGCGATCGGGTTGTGTGCAGCACCGAATATCAATGAAACAGGGTTCTTGTTTGCACAAGTGTTGCTGTGTTGCCCAACTTTTTCACTCCAGTTTCTAGGGCAACTTTTAAGCGAATCTTTCAGTTTATATCAAAGAAAGATTTCTTTCTTTATATCAAAGAAAAAAAAGACACAAAATAAAAAAACTTTAAACTAGTAAATTTTATTTATTTTACGGAAAAATTTTGAGGTAAGCATCTTCGAAATGAGAAATTAGACAGAAAATGAAAACAAACGTTTTTTTTGGAAACATGTATATACGATGTTTTTAGATAGATCAAATACATATCTTAGCACAAAGAAGGCTTCAAACCCCAAAATTTGGTATTTGTTTCCTTTAGGGGCAACTCCTAATAAATTAGCTAGAATTATGGAAGATAGCTCAAAATACGGGGTTTGGCCTCAGGATCACGAATCCGGAAGCGCTTTTTTAATATTTTGCTTCTCTGAAGAGAACCCGCCCCAATTTTGGTACCGGACCCGGGTCAATTTTCGGGTTTTTGACCATTACTGTTTATAATAACTTAATTTTTTTAATACAAGTCAGTATACAAGCTCACATGGCGGAGCTATAGCAACCGAAGTCGATTCCTACTTGAATGAGGATGATAGCAACATTGATGCTTTACGCCGATTTCCTACAATAAGAAAGATGTTTTTAAAATACAACACCCCTCTGCCTTCCTCTGCGCCAGTAGAAAGACTGTTTTCCTTTGCAGGAATTATTAATAGATCTAAAAGGCAAAATCTTACTTATCTTATTTTGAAATGGAACTACTTTTTATGCAACCTACTACTAATTTTTTATACCAAATCGAATGCAACTCGGCGCAAAATGATGCTCTTTTTCCAAAAAAACAACTCTGATGAACAGGTGTTAAACTCATTTTGGAATTTTGACGTCTATGCAGAAGAGTTTACACTTGTATTGGTACACTATGCACAATAGCAACCCAGATTTTTGACATGGATGTGTGTTTTGATTGACGTTGAAGTGTGTTTTGACATTTCTGTCAAAGCTACATTTCACACTTTATGTTATGCACAATGGTTTGAGACAAATTTCATTTTGAGATACGATGGGCAAGAGGTAGGCTTGCCATACGTCAGGCATTTGGCCTGATTGTTAGGTTTTACATATTTTGTCAGGCAATCAGGCGCCTAGGGAATTTTGTCAGGCATATTTGGAAGTTTTTTTTTATGTGTGCAATGATAATTTGATAGATTTTATTCAGTTTTATTCGAAGCCATACGAACATTATGTAATTTTGTCGAGTGTAAACACACAGTATGTTTAATAGTACATTTACACCGCACTAAATTTGGCGAAAAATTGCAAATTGAGCTTTTTTTAATACAAATCTCATATTCCAAATTTGGAATTCCATCACATTTGACCTCATTTGCCGAACAATAGATCCACAGTTCCTCAAAATAGCAACCCTGCCTGCGTTCCACATTGAGAATTGCCCAGCAAGAACCTTAATGGGTAATTGACGTGTGATAACAATTTCAACTAGTTTTTTTTTTAAGAAAATGGGCCAATTCTACCAAGAAAATACAGAAGCCTTCTTGGCTCTTCATTTATTATTACTCTACAGGTGTTTAAAAGATCACGGTGTTGCATTTTCTTTCGTTGGCTTTTTGTTCTGGTAGAAGATTTTTGCTTCGAAATGACTCGTTCAAATTCGCCAAATTTGGTGCGGTGTAAATGTACTATTAGTCAGGCATTGGGATGAAAAAATTATGGCAAGCCTAGCAAGAGGTGTCAAAATTTGGGTAATTGAATACAGAGTTATATATATTTATGTATGTTAAGGCAAATTTCAAATAAAAAAGCGAATTTGAATTTCTAAAAAATCAATTAGTGGCTAAAGGGTCAGTTACATAAAACTTTATTTTGGCTTTACCTCAAACTTTGACTTTGACAGAAAAGTTCAGTATACGTATTTAAACCAAGCATGGCAAATTGGAGACCTCAAAGTTGAAGTGAGGTTGAAATTTGGCAAACTCTCAAATTTTGCTTGCTTTGACAATCAGATGTTGATGAGTTTGCTTTAATTAAAGAATAAAAAGTTGGAGAAAATAATAATCAATTCATTTTTTTTCTATTCAATTAATAAATTAACCAAAACACTCTGCATGCAAGGAAATAAATAACGAAAGCAAATGTGTAAAAGAGAAGCGTCAAGGCGTTCATTGTAGCATACCTCTGAAGTTCGACGCAAAGTTTTGAGGTAGCAAATGTCAGGCGAGGTTAACAAAGCTTTATGTATTTCACCCTTAAGGGTCGAATACATAAAGCTTTGTTAACCTCGCCTGACATTTGCTACATCAAAACTTTGCGTCCAACTTTAGAGCAAAGGCCGGCAGATATTTTCCTGGGAGTCGAAGTATGTTCGGCAATCTCACGTACACAGTTCGTAATTACACGCACACAGCACGAACGTCAACAAGCAGAGCAGAAAAGAATCAAATTTTATTCAGTTTTATGCATAGTATACCTTCAAAAAATTAAATCGAATTCAAACAAAAGGATGTATGCGTATAAATTAGCCAGGGGCGATTTGCAACCTCTACCGCGTGGTCGAAGTTATGATTCCCCCTTTTCGGTCAAGGAAAAAACTCTTCTACGGCAGAGAACTTATGTGCACTTACATAAGTGCGTGCAATATGCACTAACACCATAGTATACCTTAAGCTTTCGGCAGAATCAGTCCGTCACGTACGTGCCGGAAAAGGAAGAAACTGACAGCCGAGTAGGATGTGTGTATTTTGCCTGTAAAACGCTACATTGACAAAGTATCAGTCAACGGATCCGGTATCCTTCGCCAATTTTCTACTTTGACGGAACGTCAGCTGCGTGACAAATGTCAAAATCAATTTTACCGCCAATTTGACAACGGGATTGTGAAAATTGTGACTATAACAAGTATTACTTGAGTATTTTCCATGTTTTTAACCGAAATTTTGCTTTTGTTATGTTTTTTTAATAATTTTCGTTTTGCGCCAATTACTTTGTTGACATCTCTGTGTACTTCAACATGACGTACGTCAATCGCTATGTGCCATCCCTGTACGGCACGTACGTTTTGTCACGACGTACGTCACGTACGTGACGTATTGACGGACTGATTCTGCCGAAAGCTTTATATAGTAGCGCAACTCACAAAAAACACACAAATACACACGCACAGCATATTCCCCATAAGCACAGAAAAATATGAGGGTCATATTTTAGAATAATGTACCACGATTTGGACAAATTTTATTTTAGGGAATGGTAGAGGGGGTCGTATGTATAAAAACTGTGGAGGCAGAAACTGTCGGACATTTATATTATAATTTTTATATTTAATTATACCTCAAGTTAATACTCATTTGGCAAAAAAGTTGATCTGCTACTGGTAGTTTATCTTTGAATCGAAAAATTATTGATTGATTAATTGATATTAAGTTTTCAAAAAGTGAGAATTGACGTTGAAGGTTTCATCTCAAATGCGTCTCAGGTTGATGTCAAACAAAATGGCTTATTGGGCTTCACACTTTTCCTTCATTCCATTTCATTTGGAGTCACTCAGCCAGTGCCTTCCACTCAAATTCGTAAGAAGAAGAAAATAAGTTGCCAAACTATAGTAAGGATAAACTATGGTTTTATGCTAGCATTGATTGAAGCCATAGTGTATCAATACAAGGGTGAACTGTAGCTTTGACAGAAATGTCAAAACACACTTCCACGTCAAATCACAAATGTCAAAACACACATCCATGTCAAAAATCTGGGTTGCTATTGTTGTTTTCGTTGCGATCGGGTTGTGTGCAGCACCGAATATCAATGAAACAGGGTTCTTGTTAGCACAAAAGTGTTGCTGTGTTGCACAACTTTTTCACTCCAGTTTCTAGGGCAACTTTTAAGCGAATCAGTTTATACTTTATATCAAAGAAAAAAAGACACAAAATAAAAAACTTAAAACTAGTAAATTTTATTTATTTTACAGAAAAATTTTGAGGTAAGCATCTTCGAAATGAGAAATTCGACAGAAAATGAAAACAAACGTTTTTTTTGGAAACATGTATATGCGATGTTTTTAGATAGATTTATACCTCAATTCTGTAAGCTGTATCTAGTCACTAATAGAGACATTTCGTGGTATATTTCTTATTTGATACAATTCAGTAAGCTGCCTAACATCTCTAGTCTCAATAAAGAGTCACTAGATTGTCATCTGCTTGTAGGCAGGTAACAAACAAAATTAATTAAAGAAAATTTGTTTAAAAATTAAAAAAAAATTAAAACAAAATTAAATTTACGAATTAGAAGTATTTATATGTTTAAAAAAAGTTAATTAAATTGAAAAAAAAAAAAAATAAAATAAAAAAAAATAAAAATGTACTGCTCGCGGACCGGCACTTGAACCTGCGACCTCCCGCGTCATAATCCGGACGCTTAACGCCTGGGCTACATCGACATCTATAGGGCGGGTGTCAAATTCGTTACTTAAAATTTATAAAATTTTTGTATTCACCACACCTTAAAATGAGCGAGAGAGAGACTGTGGTAGATTTCTTGTGACTATCTCTTATAGAATACCGGAATCATCTCAAGTCACAAAAATTGTATCTAATGAAATATCTCAAATTTATACCTCAATTCTGTAAGCTGTATCTAGTCACTAATAGAGACATTTCGTGGTCTATTTCATATTTGATACAATTTGGTATTCAGTAAGCTGCCTCACATCTCTAGTCTCAATAAAGAGTCACTAATTTGTCATCTGCTTGTAGGCAGGTAACAAACACAATTAATTAAAGAAAATTTGTAATGTGTGAAATGCGTTACTTAAAATTTATGTAATTTTTGTATTCTCCACACCTTAAAATGAGCGAGAGAGAGACTGTGGTAGATTTCTTGTGACTTTCTCTTATTGAATACCGAAATCATCTCAAGTCACAAAAATTGTATCTAATGAAATATCTCAAATTTATACCAGTATTCTATAATTATGTCTCATATCAAGTCACCTAAATTTGAGAAATTTCATTAGATACAATTTTTGTGACTTGAGATGATTCCGGTATTCTATAAGAGAAAGTCACAAGAAATCTACCATAGTCTCTCTCTCGCTCATTTTAAGGTGTGGTGAATACAAAAATTGCATAAATTTTAAGTAACGCATTTGACACTTGCCCTACAAAGGTCGATGTAGCCCAGGCGTTAAGCGTGGGGAATATCACGCGGGAGGTCGCAGGTTCAAGTGCCGGTCCGCGAACAGTAAATTTTTATTTTTTTCATTTGATTTTTTTAGTTTATTTAACTTTTTTAAACATATAAATACTTCTTATTCGTAAATTCACATTTTTTATAATTTTTTCAATTTTGTATCCAATATTCTTTAATTGATTTCGTTTGTTACCTGCCTGCAAGTAGATGACAAATTAGTGACTCTTTATTGAGACTAGAGATGTGAGGCAGCTTACTGAATACCAAATTGTATCAAATATGAAATAGACCACGAAATGTCTCTATTAGTGACTAGATACATCTTACAGAATTCCACCATTAGTGACTTGATATGAGACAGAATTACAGAATACTGGTATAATAGATGCAGATTTGCATTTGTGATGCAGCATGAGCATTCCGCCTGGACCAATTACTTTTAAGTTTTTAGACTTTGAGATGGCCTTCTGGACCTCTAAAGCGATAATGGAAATGGGGGCATTATTTTTGTGTGTAGGTATGCGCTAGTGTCTTATCCCTTCGGTCAATGTTGTATTTAAGCGGGCGATACCGCATAGTATGGTGATGATGAGCGCAACCGACCGATAAGTTTTGTCTCCGAAATAGTATAGATTTTTCTTTGTCCTTCTTGCGAAGAGTGGCAATTATGATCTAAAAATGCGCGGGAGTCGATTAATGATACGCTTGCCTAGGCTTACGGGTGTCGCCGCAGTTTAGAAAACGGCAGATTCTGACCGCTGAGAGAGTAGCTCTGAACTTTGTGTGAGGTGTTGTTAGAGTGAAAGCCGGGACACACTTAACATTCTGGGCATATCGGCCTGGAATGCAGCAAGGACCCAGGGCGCCAACAGCATGAATGCACAAAAGGTTTAGAAAAACTGATCGGTCGGTGTGTTTAAGATCTAACCTGGATCAGATAGATCAATGCAACCAATTTTTGCACGAAGCACATTTTATTGAGTTTGAACAACTATTCTCTTGGACCGGGTTTGGGCTCAACACTCAACCGAAGTAAGAGCATAGGGCGAAGCCCTTCTGCAAGAAGCTCCTCCGAGGATGATAGATTTAGGGGGAAACATTATACGTTAGGAAGGGTCACTTCGAATTACAGTTCTTGGTCGGGGGATTTTAAAATGACAATCCCGGAATTTTTCGGGATTATCTCAGATATCGTCCAAAAAGGTTAGGGGGTTTTGACCTCGGTATGAAAATGCGAAAGAGAGGACCTGATATTTTATTTCTGTCAAAAGATATTTCAACTAGAAGGGTGTTCTGCACATAAATACCATGGGTCATGTTCAAATTTTGGGATCGAAACCGGTAAAGTTATAACTCCTTTCGCTGAAACAAGAACTTTAATTTCCGTTTTAGGATTATTGAAATCGAAATCGCGGGATTTCTCGGGAATGAATTAAAACTAATAACGGGATTTCTGGACGAAAATAATAACGGTATTCGGGATCGGGATGCCTTAATAATGAAATGAAATTTCGAACTTGAATTAATTGTGTCTTTCTGAATATGAAGCGGAAATTCTGAGCTTGAATTGTGATTTTCTGAATATGAATTGTAATTTTCTGAACTTAAACTGAAAAAGGTGTGGTACTGTAAATATCATTGAAGTATTTTTTTTTTTGTTTTAGATACATGTTAGAGCTAACGTTTGATATCATATTAGATTACTAAGTGATCCTCGAAGAGAAACAGAAATGTTTTTTGACATTTACCTACCAGGAGTTGTTTGTGCTGCTGGTTTTTGTTCCAATCATTTTTTCTGCACGGAGCCTTGATTGTTATGACAGTGAAACATGCTACATGCTACACGCTGCATGAACACCATTGTTTATCCCTCTATAGTTTGGCAACTTCTTTTCTTCTTCTTACGAATTTGAGTGGAAGGCACTGGCTGAGTGACTCCAAATGAAATGGAATGAAGGAATAGTATGAAGCCCAATAAGCCATTTTGTTTGATATCAATCTGAGACGCATTTGAGATGAAACACTCAACGTCAATTCTCACTTTTTGAAAACTTAATAGCAATTAATCAATCAATTAATTTTCGATTTAGTGATAAACTACCAGTAGCAGGTAAACTTTTTTGCTAAATGAGTATTAACTTGAGTTATAATTATATATAAAAATTATAATATAAATGTCCGGCAGTTTCTACCTTCACAGTTTTTATACATACGACCCCCTATACCATTCCCTAAAATAAATTTTGTCCAAATCGTGGTACATTATTTACCCTCATTATTCACCAAACGTTTGAGAAAATATTTTTCTGTGCTTATGGGGAATATTCTGTGCGTGTGTATTAGTGTGTTTTTTGCGAGTTGCGCTACTATATAAGGTATACAATGATTTTTTCACGATCGTAACACTTGCTATCACTTTTTATTGAGTTACAAAAACGAGTTCTTGCAAAAATAATTTTTTCACTCAATGCCGTCAAAATTTTCAACGCGAATGAAAATAACGGTACTCTAATGTCACCTACGCCTGTAAAACCAGGGTTGCCATATGGAGAAAGTATTTGGCAAACATGATACATAAAAAATTGTAAAAGCAAATAAGAGATATATAGGTTTTAGCTGTTTAACTTAACCCCGCCAAAAGGCGGTCTTGCCGGTTAGAGGGTTAATAAAGTTAGTTAGCAGCTCAAGATAGCAGCAAAAACAACATACAAATAGTCTTATTAATCAACATTCTGGTGACCCCAAGAAAAAATGGCAATGAGATACAATGGTATACAATGATGAACACACGCTAGCTTGTTGCACTCGCTAGAAGTTGCGCTCATGACAGTAGTTACATATGTCATACCCCATACAGTGCGGGAAAAAAGTCTACACACAGACGGTTTTGATGCGATTCTCACCAATTTTGGCTTTAACAAATTATTTTAACAAACCCCATAAACAATATGTGTAAAGTTATAATACTACAACTGTAAAATTTGTTTTAAATCTGTATTTAATATTCAAAAAAATTCTAAGAAATTTCATAAAAGTTTAAAAAAATTCTACGTTTTTAGAATTTTTAGACTATTTTGGAGTATCCATTTTCATTGAATGTTCTTTTCTTTCTGCATGTTCGTCCATACAAGTTTATGAATACGATTTCTAAACTATATATCGCTCATTTTCTGCAACGTCGTCATAACTCAAAAAATGTGATATTACAGAAAACGCATTTTTAGTACTTGAATTGATGTATATTTATATGGGATATGTAATTAAAGCAAAAGCCTTCTATCGCGAAAAGTAGACTTATGTTCATCAATGTATGCATACACTTGTCTATTATTAGTATGCAACGGGCCAGTAAGCACCTAATGCCACTGCAAATTAAGCAACAATTAATCCACAACAACAATACCTTATCTTAGCAGTAGTAAGCATATTAAACGCTTTACAGGTCTTTTTCACTATCTTCTGGTTTGTTTCCTCTCGCTTCTCCCAATTACTTCATGTTTTCATATTTTAAACAAATAATGGTTTTAGGAGTGTAATGGAGTGTGGTTGCTAAGTGACCTTGCTCAATCCCGACTCTTGCGTCCTCGTTCGTGCACTCTGGGCAAAGGGAGCTACCTAGGCTCGCGGCAGAAAGAGAGGGAGCCCCGGTGGGGCCACTCTGACATACTTGGTTTAAGGGCTCACCGAGGTTTTTGCGCAGCGGTGCGGCTGCAAGCGGGCGTCTGTCTTGAAGCAAGCGGCTCGCTATATAAATGTGTAAATATTTTCCAAAAACCCCGAAACGGGTTGTGCGCTGGGTTTGGGACCCGCCACGTAAAAAATTTAGTCCAATGAAAAATGTATTAAAGCCTCGGATGAGAAACCAGATTGATCATGTCATGATCGACGGCAGACATAGCTCCACCGTTCTGGACGTGCGTACCCTTCGTGGTCCCAATATCGACTCGGACCATTATCTTGTTGCAGCCAAGATACGCACACGCCTCTGTGTAGCAAAGAAAGTGCGCACAGTAACGGAAGGAAAGTTTGACGTCGAGAAGCTGCGCACGACACAGACAGCTGACAATTTCTCCACTCGACTCTCACACCTGCTATCGGAGAGCAATCCTCGACCTAACGATGCAACCGAGCAATGGAAGCATATCTCTCACTCATTACGTACCGCCGCTGAGGCCACTATAGGGTTCCAGCGAGCCCGCAAAAACAACTGGTACGATGAGGAATGCAGCACTGCCTCGGACAAAAAGGACGCTGCCTACAGGGAGACGTTGCGAACGGGCGCAACCCGCAGTGTATGGCAACGCTATCGTGAGGCAAAGAAGGAAGAGAGACGCCTTTTCAGAAAAAAGAAACGTGAGGCCGAAAGGCGTGAGTGTGAGGAGATTGAGATGCTGGCTGACAGGAATGATGCCCGAAAATTCTATGAAAAGATCCGGCGGATGACGGAAGGTTTTAAGACCGGGGCAAGTTCCTGTAAGGACAATAATGGCGACCTGGTAACCGACGTACAGAGTGTACTTAAATTATGGAGGGAGCACTTCTCCTCACTGCTAAATTGCGAGGGAGACGTCGAACCCGATACCCCAATCCCTGACGATGGAAAAGTCGTCCCACCACCTGACTATGATGAAGTGAGGATAGCTATATCCCGGCTCAAAAACAACAAAGCGCCTGGAAAAGACGGACTACCCGCCGAGCTGTTCAAACACGGAGGCGAAGAGCTGGTAAAAAGCATGCATCAGCTCTTATGCAGAATATGGTCAGACGAGTGCATGCCTCCAGATTGGAATTTAAGTGTGCTCTGCCCAATCCACAAGAAAGGCGATCCCGCTAACCGCACCAACTACCGCGGAATCAGCCTTCTTAATATCGCATATAAGGTTCTTTCTAGCGTATTGTGTGAAAGACTGAAGCCCATCGTAGACAAGCTGATTGGACCTTATCAGTGTGGCTTTAGACCTGGTAAGTCTACCATCGACCAGATTTTCACGATACGCCAAATCCTGGAGAAGACCCATGATAAAAGAATCGACACACACCATCTCTTTGTCGATTTCAAAGCCGCTTTTGACAGCGCAAAAAGGAGTTGCCTGTATGCCGCCATGTCTGAATTTGACTTCCCTGCAAAGCTTATACGGCTTTGCCAAATGACGTTGAGCAATACTAACAGCTCCGTCAGAGTCGGGAAGGACCTCTCTGAGCCATTTGAAACCAAACGAGGCTTCAGACAGGGCGACTCCCTTTCGTGCGATTTCTTCAACCTGATGCTGGAGAAGATAATTCGAGCAGCAGAGCTAAACCGCAATGGTACAACCTTTTACAAGAGCGTGCAATTGTTGGCGTATGCCGATGATATTGATATCATTGGCCTTAACAACCGCGCCGTAAGCGCTGCCTTCTCTGGACTGGATAAAGAAGCGAAAAAAGTGGGTCTTGCGGTCAACGAGGACAAGACGAAGTATTTGCTGTCATCAAAGAAAGAATCGGCGCACCTGCGCCTTGGCAGCCACGTCACTGTTGATAGTTACAAATTTGAAACTGTGAGGGACTTCGTCTATTTGGGAACCAGCATTAACACCGAAAATAATATCAGTCTAGAAATCCAACGGAGAATCACTCTTGCGAACAAGTGCTACTTTGGACTGAGTAGGCAATTGAGAAGTAAAGTCCTCTCTCGAAGAACAAAGATCGCGCTCTATAAGTCTCTCATCATACCTGTCCTGATGTATGGCTCAGATTCATGGACAATGTCAAGAGAAGATGAGATGGCCCTTGGAGTATTTGAGAGAAAAGTTCTCCGGAAGATTTATGGTCCTTCCCGTGATGCCGACGGCGAGTATCGAAGGAGATTTAACGATGAGCTGTACGAGCTTTACGCAGATCTGACCATAGCCCAGCGAATTAAAGCCCAAAGGCTCCGCTGGCTGGGTCACGTCATGCGAATGGACAAAGAAGCTCCAGCCCAGAAGGTTTTCCAATCGTCACCCGAATTCGGCAGCAGAGGAAGGGGGAGGCCTCGACTGAGATGGAAACAACAGGTGGAGGATGACTTGAACTCCCTTGGGGTTTCCAATTGGCGTCAGTTATCGCTAAAAAGGAATGACTGGCGTGCTTTGATAGGCGACGGCCAAAATCGCTTAGGCGGTTAAGCGCCAATAAATGATGATGAATGGTTTTAGTTGGAGCTTTTGAATACTTGACTGGGATGCGATACACTCAGGGAAAAACACCGTTCTAAAATGCAGCAACACAGGTGTTAATTTTAGATTTTCGTGTTCTCGATTTTTTGGTCTTAAAAAAAGAACCTTGGTCATGAAAATATACCACCCTGTCTCAAAATAACAACCAGGTTCTTGAAATGCCAACGAAGTTATCGAAAATAGAACGGTCGGTGTTGACGTCAGAACGATGTTGACGAAAAAAGAACGGCCGGTGTTATCATTAGAACACATAACGAGAACGTTACAACATCGTTGCATACTTTTAGGCATTTAGTCTGTAAACAAATTTAACAGAACAAACCCAACAGCGAAGATACTGTGACGACTTCGATAATTCCTTGATTATTTTCCCTGAGTTCGATCACTGTACGTTAAATAAAACAGTCCGATTCTGCTTAATAAATAGTACGCTTTATTTACTACTAAAAACCGTAGTACAATATCGCGGGTTAACTCACTGTTCAGTACTTCACTGTACAACACTTGAAAATAAACTGATTGATTTGCGTTGTCTTTGCGCGGTTTATATACCCTAGCAAACAGCAGCATCACAACCTAGAAATGTCTACACCTTTCTGGTTTATTCGTGCAACAGTGTTCTCGAAGCGTTTATCTATCGTCATCTCCTCTTTGTGCCACAATCGTAAACACGCGAGCTGCCTCTCCCTCTCTCGCTCTCACGTCATGTATGTAAACAGCTGTAGTTGTGGTAGTGACGCTAGTGGTGGAAGATGAGCGATTCTTGATAACATTCGCCACACTGCCCTCCACCTAAGTCTGATCGTCCCGATCAGACACATTTCCCGATCCGAACGTTGCTAGTCTCTCCAGGGGAACCACTTTCATTTTGTTCCGTAGCATTCTAACAGCCTGTATGCGGTAAATAACGTCGTTGATCCGTTTCACAACTCTGTATGGTCCTTCCCAGTTGCACTGCCTCCTTAGACCATGACTCGTGGACCTCAGCACCTTTGCTCTGATGCACTCATCGCATTTGGCAATCCACTCCTTTACCGACTGACCGTAACCAACCCAATAAAATGTCTGCTTAATCTTCTCCAAGGTCTTCTTGACTCCTAGATGACCTCCACTTGGATCGTTATGCATTTCCCTGAGAACATCAGACACCCGCTTCCTTGGAACAACTATAAGCTTCCGAGCGCATTGACCATCCTCACTCTCCCATATTCGATGCAAACAACCGGATACCATTCGTAAACTGTTCCATTGTGCCCAATATGACTTGGCAACTGGACTCGCCGCTGACATTTCTTTTCTTGCTGGTCGTTTGTTTCGCTCGAGCCCTCGGATCACACATGCCAGATCTAAATCTTCCTGTTGACTTCTCCAAATATTCTCAAGTAGGCATTTGTCTATCGAAGCCATTGGTCGAGGAGGTACCTTTGCATTTCGAGTGTCCTTGTGCTTCATCTCTAATGAAACTCCTTTGGTGTAATACCCAATGTTGTGTCCAAAGATCAGAGGTACTTCTTGGCCATTGTATCTCATAACTCTATTTCTCAGGTTCATGTGAATGTCTCTCACAGCCAAGAAGTCGACGCCAATGATGACTTCGTCCACAATATCTGCCACTAAGAAGTAGTGGTATGTAGTCGCATTCCCAATCGCAACTTTGCACCGCACTTCTCCATGAACCAGCTTACTTTCACCAGTTACTGTCCGCAACTTTGCATCCTGCAATGGTCGTACTCTCTTTTGGACCAAGTCACTTCTAATGATGGAATGAGATGCGCCAGTATCCACAGTGAATAACCGCTCTTTTCCGTCCAAGAAACCTCTAACAGTAACAGTACTTGCTTTCCCTCCGACCTGCGACACAGAAACTATAGGGCATTCATCTTGGTCATCTCCTCCAGCGTTACCCTTACGTCCACAATCATTGCCGAAGTCGCTGGAGCCGATGTTGCAATGACGCACCATATGGCCAGATTTTCCGCGCTTGAAACATTTAATGACACCATCGCTTTTCTTTTGTGCTCCATTCAAGGCTTCCAGAACTTTGTTGATTTTTTCGACCAAGTCTGATGTCTCCTTTTCCACATGTCGAACCTTGTTATCTGGTTTACATAAAATCGAGGCTGTCTCTTGTAATAAAGCGTGTGATACCGTCTCTGCGAATGTCCTTTTGGGGTTTGCATATGCGGCTCGCTTCGTGTCTACATCCATTATTCCATTTATGAATCTTTGTATCTTTACCCTCTCGATGTATTCCACGGGTGCATCTGCGTTCGCCAAATGAGCTAACCTCTCAATGTCCCATGCAAAATCCTGCAATGTCTCATTAGCCTTCTGGAAGCGATTCTGTAGCTCCATTTGAAATATCTGCCTTCTATGCTCGCTACCGTAACGTCTTTCAAGGGCTCCCATCAACGCTTCATAGTTGTTTCTTTCAGCGTCCGGAATAGTCTGTAAGATTTCGGCTGCAGATCCTTTCAATGACACAAATAAAGCAGCGACTTTGTCCTCAGCGCCCCAGTTGTTCACAGCTGCTGTCTTCTCAAATTGTAGCTTAAATACCTGGAAAGGGACAGAACCGTCAAAGGATGGGGTTTTTACCTTGGGTGCGCTTGTTGAAACCACTGTGCGATTCAGCTGCAACTCCTTGATGCGATTTCTTAACGCATCCACCTCGGCCTCGACTTTCTCCTCAAGTTGCATTATTTTCTTGTCCTGTATTTTTAGCTGTGATGACATACGCTCTTCCTGCTCCTCCAGCTGCAATGCTATTTTTGAAGATAACCGGGCCTCCTGATCCTCAAGTTGAGCTGAGATCTGAGAAGTCATGCGTGACTCTTGTTGTTCCAACTGAGATGCCATGCTTGATGTTATGTTGTTTGACATCTGAGCCAAGGCAGCCAATAAAGAGTTTGTGTCCACATTTTCCACTGAATCCGGAGAATCCTTTTGCTCTTCTATTTTCGTCGCCTCATCCGCAAGCTGAAAAACGTGGTCGTCGACGTTGATTCCCTCTGCTTCCATAGCCTCTCGCAACCGTGATTGTAGCTCTGCTTTATTGCCCGTTGTTGCCAATCCACGTCGTTCTAACTCGTTTTTGAGTTGCTGGATCTTCAACTCATTCAACTTTGCCATGTCCTTGTTATCCTTAAAATGTCCTTGTTATCCTTTTCAATGTCCTTGTTATCCTTTTCAATGTCCTTGTTATCCTTTTCAATGTCCTTGTTATCCTTTTCAATGTCCTTGAATTTATTTAACAATACCGCTTCTGACACCAATTGTGACGAATTCGAAAATTCCTTGATTATTTTCCCTGAGTTCGATCACTGTACGTTAAATAAAACAGTCCGATTCTGCTTAATAAATAGTACGCTTTATTTACTACTAAAAACCGTAGTACAATATCGCGGGTTAACTCACTGTTCAGTACTTCACTGTACAACACTTGAAAATAAACTGATTGATTTGCGTTGTCTTTGCGCGGTTTATATACCCTAGCAAACAGCAGCATCACAACCTAGAAATGTCTACACCTTTCTGGTTTATTCGTGCAACAGTGTTCTCGAAGCGTTTATCTATCGTCATCTCCTCTTTGTGCCACAATCGTAAACACGCGAGCTGCCTCTCCCTCTCTCGCTCTCACGTCATGTATGTAAACAGCTGTAGTTGTGGTAGTGACGCTAGTGGTGGAAGATGAGCGATTCTTGATAACATTCGCCACAATACTGTCATTGCTGTCATAGAACAAAGCTGCAATTAGATGCCGCAAAACATCCCTGCAGTCAAATTCCGAACTACTCAGCAAACATACTAGGTCATTGACTAACCATTTTGTGGCATATGCATACCAGTTCATTGTTGATTAATTTTAAAACCAGTCAATGCCAAACTACTCAGCGAAAATTCTAGTTCATTGACTATACATTTTGTGGTGTATTTATACTAGTTCACTTCTGATCACCTTTAAACCAGTCAATGTCGATCTACTCAGCAAACAATATAGTTCACTGACAATACATTTTGTGGTGTATTCATACTAGTTCATTTCTGATCACCTTTAAGCCAGTCAATGTCGTACTACTCAGCAAACAATATAGTTCATTGACTATACATTTTGTGGTGTATTTATACTAGTTAATTGCTGATTAGCTTCAAACCAGTCAATGTCCAACTACTCAGCAAACAATATAGTTCATTGACCATACATTTTGTGGAGTATTTATACTAGTTCATTGCTGATTAGCTTCAAACCAGTCAAGGCCAAACTACTCAGCAAACAATATAGTTCATTGACTATACATTTTGTGGTGTATTTATACTAATTCATTTCTGATCAGCTTTAAATCAGCCAATGTCGAACTACTCAGCAAACAATATAGTTCATTGACTATACATTTGTGGTGTATTTATATTAGTTCATTGCATTTGCATTTTGTGGCATATGCATACCAGTTCATTGTTGATTAGCTTTAAACCATTCAATGCCAAACTACTCAGCGAAAATTCTAGTTCATTGACTATGCATTTTGTGGTGTATTCATACTAGTTCATTTCTGATTTCCTTTAAGCCAGTCATTGCCAAACTACTCGGCAAACAATGTAGTTCATTGATTGTCCATTTTGTGGTGTATTCATACTAGTTCATTTCTGATTAGCTTTAAACAAGTCAATGCCAACTACTCAGCAACATTATAGTTCTACGCCTAAACATTTTGTGGTGTATTCAGGAAACATACTAGAATAAAACTATAATTTGCTGGGCGAAATCATACTAGTCACAAAAATCCTGGTTCGTACTAGTATGCAAGTATGTATGAATCTCGGGTTGAAATTATACTACACCTTTTTCAGTTTATATTCAGAAAGTTTTCTGAATATCAATTGTAATTTTCTGAATGTCAATTGTATTTTTCTGAATATCAAATGGAAATCCTGAATATAAATTGTAATTTTCTAAATATAAAGTGTTACTTTCTGAATATAAACTGAAAAAGGTGTAGTCAGAAAAAGTCTAATCTATTTTAGAAAAATACTAATTAGAAAAATTCCATTTCATACTACATTATTATTATAAGGCCTTATTACACCGCAACCATTAGTACGATCTATTGTAGTACATGGTACTATGCAAACATTATTTGAAATTTTTGGTTTGCTTCTTTTTTTCTCTTGTAATTGACAGATGCTTTTTCGTGTTTGGGTAAATACAAATATGATGCTGATGTATATATGTTCTAGTATGTCAACTGCTATATTTCTTGTGTATATACACAGAAAAAAGGCACTGGTACAATCAACAATCTCGTGCTGTTATCCTGAAGTTGACCAAATTTTGGTTGTTTGAACGGTATTTTTTGTTGAAGTTACTGTATTCAGATCTTTTATGATCCCTCTAGATCTTTTATAATCCCATTTTGGCCAGGTTTGCTTGGATGTCCGGCACCCTTGGGATTGTTGCCACATTTCGTTGGCTTGGAGTACACACTCCGTCAAGCCAACGAAAGGTAGCAACAATCCCAAGGGTGCCGGACATCCAAACAATCCCCAAGGTGCCGGACATCCAAACAAACCTGGACGAAATGTGATCATAAAAGATCTAGAGGCATTCACGCCCTAATAAGGAGAGAAATCTCCATATTAATAGGTGTTCTAACTGGGCACTGCCTTATTGGTAGGCACGCAGAAGGTGTGCCCTATCGACGATGCTGTAGGAGCTGCAAAGATGATGAGGAAGAGGAAACGGTGAAGTACCTCATCTGCAACTGCCCGGTCTTAAGCGGCGCGAGAACGCGCTTTTTGGGAGTTCCCTTCCTGGATAGCCTAAACCAGACCGCTGAACTGGACATAAAGGACTTGATGGCCTTCATAAAGTCATCTAAGTGGTTCGAGGAGGAGTAACGGTGTCGGTTTAGGAGTGTCAGTCCCGGGATACTACTATGTGGAAAATCCCAACAAAAATCAAAGTTGGAAGAGAAGTTCGGCAAAAGTCTCGTTAGAGGTTATGACAACCTGTTGGTATATAACCGCCATTTTTTTTACTTTGCCGCATAAACTTGAGTATTTTGACAACAACAATATAAATTGACTCTAACAATGCTCCTTTAACTCGAGTGTATGGCCCGGCATGAAAGCAGTCTTACTTTGACTCTTTTTGATGTAAAAATAAGACTTACTTTTATCTATATATACATATGTGGGACCGGAACTCCGCAGTGGACGACAAACTTAACCTTGAGTAACCTTAATTTACCTTACTTAAAAATACAACTCCAAAGCCCCAATTACATAAAACTTTGACAAATGCGCGCCTCGTTTTTGAGCATTTGCAAAAATTTCGCTTCGCTTTACGTTTAAAAAACTTTGAATGAAAGTGAATCCTACAAAGTTGAATGCAATTGGGCCTTCACCTATATAATCAAACTTGACGAACGCGGAATTTGAAAGGAGCCATTGCAAGTTGAATTCAATAATTAAATTAAAATAAACAACAAAATTTAAAAAATATAGAAAAAAAGCTTGTGTCAACTTTACCGAGAATCGAACTCAGAGCCTTCAGCTTATTTTTGGTTGTGTATGAACTAGTATATAAACTGGTATAATGCTGATGCAGAGGCTGACTAGTATACCAATTGGTATGGTGCTGATGCAGAAGAGGACAATTGCTTTTCTTTTTCTCTTGTAACTGCTTCTTTTTTACCTTGTAATTCACAGATGCTTTTTCGTGTTTGGGTAAATACAAATAGTCGCTGCTTTCTAAAGAATAAACTGGTATATTGCTGATGTAGAGGCTGACTATGATACTGGTGCATAGACCGACTAGTATACCAACTGGAATGAATGTCAAATTAATGGACTAGTATGACAAGTGGTACGATCTGAATGGGCATAATGATTAGTATGTCCTGCCGCAGAGACTGAGCAGTATGTCAACTGGTAGGATTCTGATGTATATATGAACTAGTATGTCAACTGGTAATATTCTGATGCATATATGAACTAGTATGTCAAATGGTATATTTCTGATGCAAATTTGAACTAGTATGTCAACTGATATGATTATGATGCATACGTGAACTGGTATGCCAACTGGTATGATTCTGATGCATAAATGAACTACTATATCAACTGGTATGATTCTGACGCATATATGAACTAGTATGACAACTGGTATGATTCCGATGCAAATAAGAAGTAGTCTGTCAACAGGTATGATTCTGATGCATATATGAACTAGTCTGTCAACAGGTATGATTCTGATGCATATATGAACTAGTCTTTCAACTGGTACGATCCTGACGTATATACGAACTAGTATCTTAAATGGTATCATACTGATGTGTATAATAACAAGTATATTAACTGGTATATTCCTGATGCAGAGGCTGACTAGTCAGCCAATTGGTATGGTGCTGATGCAGAGAAGGACAATTGCCATCTCGTAGGACATCGCCGTGTTAAAAATACCAGTTGCTAATATGGAAAAATTACAGAACTCGAACTAGTTGAGGCCGCCTGGCTGACTGGTATTTGATTAGTATAAAACTAGTTAAGTTGACTGCAGGGATATGTACGCGGTGGCCTGATGGTAAACACCTCCGTTCAGCAGTCAAAGCAGTGTAGGCTCGACTTCCCTTGGAGGCGAGCAAGAAAACAAAGTGAGAAATTGTCATTTACTCTGAAAAATCATTTTTTTAGATTTTATTTTTTTACTTTGACCTGAAATGTTCCTAAAACGAGCCCAATACATTCTCAGAATAAGTTAAAAATTTTCATAAATCAAGTCAAACTGTTAATTTAACGCAAAACATGTTCTTGAAAAATCCGTTCTCAAAATAAGACCATCGTTCACGAGTTAAGTCAAAACGTTACTGACAGACTTTCGTGCACGAATGTTTTCACGATTTTTTCTTTGACTGTACATACTGTTTTAAATAACAGATTATAATAGCTGGGTTCCAATTAACCGCAACCCAGACACGGATACAATTTTTTCATGTAATCGCAACAACAACCTTGTGATCTTGATATTTTTCTGGGCCACTTTCAGACCCGGAAGCAGTTCTGTTCGTTTTGTTTTTGTTGCAACTAATATACACTATGTTGACCTGCCGAAAAATTCTCTCTCCTGCATTTGAAAAAGTACCCTGTTTCCGCCTCATACGCTATTCCTATCCATAACTCTATCCCTCTTCCTATTCCTATCCCTATCACTGTCTCTATATTGCTATATCTATCCCCGTCCCTATTCTGCCATGAATACTTAAATGGCTGCTCAAAATCTCATTTGTATGAAAGGTTCCCTCTTCACCTTTCCACTCCTTTTTTTGGAGGTGTTCTAGACTAATATCGCTTAACTCTTTGGGAAGTGATACCATTTTCCCTGTAGATTTCGTTTAGCTAATAAATACTGCATACAAGAAAATTGCCGAACACCTCCAAAATATTGAGTTAACTTTGAACACTCATGCACCTGTATCTTATTTGGTTACAAGCCTTTTTTTTTCTCCCCGATTTCCCTAGAAGAGGCCTTTCTAACGGTATATATGTACACTAGCAGACCCCGTAGACGTTGCGCCGCCCAAATTTACTTGCTTGCATGTATGCAATTTGTTCAGCTCCTCGTTCTCCTGTCAATCCACCCTTACTTCATCCTTTTCATTTCATATGATTTATTCATATCATGTCCCTACCACTATCCCTTGTTATTTTGATACTCATATCTTGCAAACACCTTCTAGAGCCACACTTGATCCACAGTCAATTTCTCGAAAAGGGGGTTTCATATGAGACTAAAACCTACACTATGTGAAAACACTCATCACCACCTTTCATTTCATACCCATATATCACAAACACAATATAGGGCCACTCATGTCCCTGCAGGTTAGGGGTTTAGAATAAGCCCGAGGTAGGCATACCGGCCGTAAGAGGAGACTAATATGCAAACAACAGCAGGGTCACTCCTGGCCGATATCTCCAAAACGGGAACTCATATGGGACTAGTAACTACACCAAAATCTTTAATTTGATACTCATATTGTATGATCCCGTCATAAGGTTACCTTGGAAAACATTTTGTGGGATATCTCCAAAACCTTTCCAGATTCTTATATTTTTTGTTAGTCTATAACCATCTCGAGCTCATACAAAATTCACGTTCCCAATTTTATTTTATTCGGTCCAGCCGTTTTTGAGCTTTTGCAGTCCAGAAAAACGGCTATCAAAATATATCGACCCTTTTTCGCGAAATTATCGAAACGAAATTTTTTTGTGAAATTTACTTATTGATGCAAATTTGTTTTAACCCTAGAATGGTAATATACGTAAATTTTACGTGTATGTCTCATAAAAAGTGCCGTTACAGTTTACCGCAGTTCCGTATAGCTGTGAGCACTCGGCAGTGCTTTCTTCATTTTATTACTTCATTAAAAAGTGAATAATTAATCATTTGTCAGTTCCTGGTTCGCTTTTATCGTTCTTACAAAAAAAGTGTGTACGTAAATTTTACGTAGTCTTAGCATTAACGTATGTATTATTATCCAAACTTTCTATACAATTGAAGAACAGTTTCTGTGATAAACCTAATAAAACGCAATTACTTTAACTTTTTCACCAAAAGGCGAACCTTTATACTTAAAACTTTGTAACTATTTAAAAAAGAAAGGCGGACAACTACCTCTTTTTGAATACATAATGAAGCTGCCCTGTGTGGTGAGCATCAAATTAAAATATTCGGCGGATGTATGTAGAAATTCTTATTATTTAGTTTTAAAAACAAAAAAACTTTGTACTTTCATTTAATAAAATCAACACAAAAGAAAAACAGGTTTTTATTAAACATTTATCTAAAATTACTGCCCCAAATGGTGTAGTACGTAAAATTTACGTATATTAGCATTAACGTAGGGTAAAACTGTATTACGATTCTAGGGTTAAATCCCTCAGCGCATCATCTCCTAAAACTTATATGTACATAGCTGAAATCCTCGTAGTTGTGTCATAAACCGGCTTTATTTTTATCGTATCCCATACAATTCATGGAGCAATAAAAAAATGCTATCCTGTAAAATGTGTTTTTGTTGCATATGATCATTGCGCGAAAATGGGACCATATATTAGTAGGTACCTATTTGTTTATTTAACTACATAATATATAATTATCTATCTATCTATATATATAAAATTCAAATTATGTACCTATAGACGAACTTGGCTTCTAAACGAATAAGCCGATCGTAACCAAATTTTACACACGCACTGGATATCTTCCAGGGATGGGCACAGGCTAAATAGTATGATATATATAGAGGGCGTGGCACCTCCCATATAAATGGAATTTTTCATTGTCCGTATCTCTGGAAGTATTCGGGTTAGACCACTGAAATTTGGTGTGGGGTTGTACGAGATCGATCCCTACCACCTCCAAAAAAAATTGGTGATAACGAAAAAAGGGGCGTGGCACCTCCCATACAAATGGAATTTTTCGTTTTCCGTATCTCTGGAATTATTCGGGGTAGACCACTGAAATTTGGTGAGAGGCTGTATGAGATCGAGCCCTACCACCTCCAAAAATACTGGGGATAACGAAAAAGGGGGCGTGGTTCCTCTTATACGAAGGAGATGGGGATATGGATTAAAATAGATATAGGGATCGGGCTAAAGAAATATGCAGGGAAATAAATTTGTGGCAGGACAACGTCAGCCGGGTCAGATAGTAAATAAATAAATTAGGTACACAGGGGCGCAGCCAGAAGAAAATGTTTGGGGTGGTTTTTACTTTTTTCTTTTTAATTTTTTCCTAGCACAACTATTTACAAAATTATTTTGAGAGTGCCACTAAATCCCCGAAAACAAAATCCCCAAACACATAATACCCAGCTTTTAAAAAATCCCCAAAAAAATTACCCCCAAAATGAAAATCTCCAAAATGAACATCCCCAAATCCAAAAACCCCAAAACAAAAATCCCCAAATCCAAGATCCCTAAAACAAAAGTCTCGAAACATAAAATCCCCATGTTTTGAATATACAAGATTACCGTGTAAAAAAGTTATTTGGGGTTAAAAGTGGAGAAAAATAGAAAATAACCTCAAATTTGGATTTTTCTTGACTTCCGCTCTGAATAACTTTTTTCGCACAAATCGGATTGATGGGAACTTTTACAGTTTTGTTCCAGGGGCGAACCTAAACTCCTGACAAAAAAATTTACTCTGTGGAATTTTTTGTTTTACAAGATAAACTAAATTTATTTTTATTTTTTTAAATTATGCAGGAAGAAAATGTGGCTCCAAAAAACCTAAAATTTTGACCTCTGACTCCGAATCTTTTTTTAGCACATACGGGATCGATGAGGATTTGGCTCTGTGGGAATTATTGTTATTTCAAATGTTTATTTTTATTTTTTTTGTATTTTTTTTTTTTTGTATTCTTGTAAACTGTTGTTGTGGCTTTATTTTTTCTATGAAAAATATAGAAAAATAGGGAAAAATACAAAGAAAAAAGTAGTGTCATACGGGCATAAGGAAATATCTCAAATTAAGTGGTTTGAGATGGGACTGAACTACAGAATACAGCTATAAAACAAAAAGCTTATTAATTAAAAAAAAAATTAAAACCAATTATATAGAATTTTAAAAAATATTGAGCATAGATAAGGCATTGAACTCACGCCCTGCGTGGTAAACGAAGACTCTATCGACGTGGCTAATGCTGCATATTAGTTTCAATGGCAAAATAGCCAACTCATTCCCTGCAGTGCAATAGTTCAATACCCATTTTAAATCGCCGCGATTTTCAACCTAATTTGAATTTATTTCACACATAAAATGTGAATTTCGCGTTGGGGATTTTGATTTTGGGGATTCTGAGTTTGAGGATTTTGAATTAGGGGATTTCGGGTTTGGGGATTTTGATTTTGGGGATATTGATTTGGGGATTTTGTTTTGGGGATTTTGTTTTTGGGGATAATGTGGTACACCCAATTATTTTATAGCGTCAGTCAGGAGTAGCGTAAAGAAAGCATTTAAAAAAGATAATTATACACATATACATTAGTCTGGGCCAAAATTCAAAATTTATTTTTTTTCAAAAATTATATTGATTTTTTTTTAGGAAAGGTGAAAAAAATTACTGTAATTTTTTCAGATTTTCAAATTAATGTCTAAAGGTCTATCATCGCTAGTTTAGATTTTACAGACTTTGCACTTATGACCCTGTATCTTAGGCGTATGGATGTAACAGCCATGGATCGCGTCAATATAGATGTAGCGTGTGACACCCCTCTTATGCAAACGGCTCAAAAGCTTAGGCCCCTGTTATGGAATTGACATTTTTCGATTTTCATGCAATCGAAATTTTTGCAAACATGTCATGAAAACTAGTTTTCACATATACAGTTTTATATCTCAGGGGTGGTTTAAACCCCCAAAACCACCCCCTGGCTCCGCCCCTGTAGGTACATAAAAAGGTATAACTTGTTAAAACACCCATCAACACCTCTCATTTGACACCCACATCTTAGAAACACCGTCTAGGGTCACACCTGGTCCATATTTTGGTCAATACCTCGAAAACGGGGTCTCATATCCCTTTCCGACCTACAGCGAATTTTCTTTGCATTTTTTAACTATCGCTTTGGCGAGTGTAGAAAATAGCCAAACTTTTTTTCAAGAAAATTTCAGTTTATCCTTATTTTTAGGATACACACAATTGTTGCGCTTCGGCCTAACAGCCTCATTCTCTTTGGCGAACGATAGGCTAAACGAACGATAGAGCCTGAAAAACACGACTTTTGAAAACTTACAAATTTCGAGATAATAATTTATGTATGAGAAGTGAGTTTTTTTGGCTGGGTAAGTTGGATGGGTAAGTTTCTTCTAGGATATGTACCCTTAATTTCTGAAAAAAAAATCGAGTTTCTACTTGAAACAGTGAAGATGCCAGACGAAGCTAAAATTGACAAAAAAAGGATAAAAATTCCGTATTTTCAGTACCTGGTTTTTATTACCAAGTACTTGCTATATGATTTATTATTTATGTACTTTGAAAGAAACTACTCTCTTTTACCTTTAAAACGCCAAATCGCATGTAAGGATATTTTTAATATAAATATTTGTACAGCAATAATAGGGTAAGCCTAAAAATGGCGTTTTTCAAACATTGAAATTCGACCAGTCTGAAACGAGTGGTTATAAAAATTAAATGTGTATAAATTTGTTCCTTTAGGACCCTAAAGAAGTGTCCCTCAAAGTTTGAGCAAAATCCGAGACTAGTCAGTAACGATTTTTGCTAATATTAGAAGTTTTCATATGGATTGACTCGGTAACTGTTTTTTTGCCATCTTTTTATAAAAAAAAATAAAAAAAAAAATAATAGTGAATTTGTTAATTAAACTCAGTTTTTTGCTTACAGCGCCCATTTTATATCAATAACGAATGCAATTTACCTATTGTTTGTTTTTGACACTTCGTTTTCGCCTCAACAGCAAATAATTGAAGACATGCATGGATGAAGGGGGTATGTCGCATTTTGAGTGAAATGAGAAAATCGGCTTTAAAGTTTTGCTTAAATATTTGAGGTTTTTTCGCATCTTTATGGAAAACTGACAAAAAAATTATGCAAAGCCATAAAAGACGTTGCATAATATGCAATAAAAAGCATAAGTTTATATTTAGTGTTTTATATGAAAAAATCGGAACATACCCCCTTCTTCCACAATTCAAATTGAAAAGTTGTGTACATACCCCCTTCATCCATGAATTATCTTCTACATTTTTCACGATAGGCAGATTCTGATAAGACAGAAATATAGATCTGCATAAATACTATTCACCAATGCCAAAAACAGAAATTGAGTGAGAATGCGACATACCCCCTTCATCCATGCGAGTCTTCAATTGTCAAAGAGAATACCGATTAACCCCACATCGTTACGTAAGAGTCAGCTGTTATCGGGTTGCCTATCGTGTTGGAGAATGAGGCTGTAAATACAAATAAAAATCTAAAATACACAAAACTGTTCATTATAAGAAATGTTAAATTCTTTTATTTTTTTTACATACTTTTCTTATTTGGTCTCTTTTTTTATCAAGAAAATAAGTCATACAATTGTGTATATTTGGTTAAATTGCATTAGCGCAGATATTTTAGGAACATTTTTTTATTCTACACGGTTAAAAATTTGAACCTAAATTTTAAACTTTTTTGGACTACATAAATGACCAAACCAAATTTGGTTTCAAATTCATTCTAGACACGTTTTCATGAAAATTGACTAAATGAATCGGGTTTTAATTATAAACAAGAAATGTTTTAACAATTTTTTAAAGATAAAATAAATTTTTTGTCCGTTAGCGGGAATTCGAACCATTGTTGTTGTTGTTGTTAACAATGTATTGCCCTGTCTAGAGTGTATGATCATTCCGAAGATCTTCATCAAGCTCTTCTAAGGGGAGTCCAAGGAAACGTGCAGTTTCAACAGGGTTTGTCCAGAGGGACAGAGGGGTTAGAAGAGTAGGTTCAGATGAACAATTGAAGAGATGTAGAGTATCATGGGGGGTCCTACCACATGCAGGGCATGTATTTAAGATTGTATCATTAAGTCTGGATAAGTAGGAGTTTAACCTTACACTATATCCAGACCTAAGCTGTGCCAAGGTCACTCTTGTCTCCCTTGGTAAGGTGCGTTCTTCTTCAGCAATATCCGGTGGAGGACTGTTCAGAACGGGATTCACAGGTAGAGATCCGACAAAAGTGTCTACCGACTCGGTGTGGATGTCGGTTAGAGCCCGCTTATGATTCTGCAGATCAAACGGCAAGGTAATATGATGCCGGATCTCATCATAATGCTTACGGAGATGTCTCCTTATGTCTCTCGGGGGCGGATCTATGTCCAAAAGATGACGGTTTGGATGTGCTGGCTTGTGGCAGTTCAGAAGGAATTGCCTGCTCAGCATTTCCGCATGCTCTTTTACATTGAGCAGTTTTGCCTCCTGATGGAGGTGAGACTCGGAAGACATGAGGAGACATCCCGTAGCAGTTCTGATGGCAGTATTTTGGCAGACTTGTAACTTCGTCCAGTTGGTGTTATGTACATTAGGCGACCATATGGGCGCAGCATAGTCAAAGACTGGTCGGCCAATGGCCTTATATGTAGTCAGCAACGTTTCTTTGTCTTTTCCCCAAGTACTGCCGGCAAGTGACTTGAGGATCTTGTTGCGACCACGTACCTTTGAGACCATTGCAGACACATGACCAGCAAATGAGAAAGTATTATCCAGTGTCATCCCTAATAACTTTGGGTGGCTGACAGTTGGTAGCTTAGTGCCATCAACGAAAATGTCTAATTCATTTCTCACCTGGTGCGTCCATGTCGTAAAAGGCGTCGCCGTTGATTTTGTCGGAGTTATTGTCAGATCTCGCTCAGTGAAAAACCTGGAAAGGTTGCAGAGGTAACCATTGATTCTCGTACAGAGTTCATCAGTATAGGGGCCCTTCCCCGTCGCCATTATTGTACAGTCGTCGGCATATGAAACGACGGAGACGCCCTCTGGTGGTGGGGGCATCTTCGATAGATAGAAATTAAACAGTGTCGGGGATAGGGCACCACCCTGTGGCACCCCCTGTCTAATACGTCTAGGTTTTGATTTTGCGTTTCTAAAGTTTACCAACGCCTGCCGTCCATTCAAATAATTAGCGGTCCATCTCTTTAAACCATCAGGTATCTGTGTCTCAAACAGATCTTGTATGAGAGTGGCATGGTTGACTGTGTCAAAAGCTTTCGACAGGTCAAGTGCCACTAACACAGTCCTGTGATTTGGTTGGTTTTGATTTAGGCCGCTATTTATTTGAGTTGTAATGGCATTGAGTGCGGTGGTGGTGCTGTGCAGCTTACGGAAGCCATGTTGATGACTAGCCAGGTGCAGATTTGCAGTATAATACGGGAGCAAAATGGACTCTAGCGTCTTCACTACCGGTGACAAAAGTGATATAGGACGATATGAATCGCCTATGTTTGCCGGTTTTCTAGGTTTTAGTAATGGAACCACTCTCGCCTTTTTCCATATTTCAGGAATGACGAAAGTGTTCAGTGAAAGACTGAATAGAGCCGCTAAGTATTTGTGTCCCTCCTGGCCTAGATGTTTCAGCATCTTCATGGCAATGCCGTCGGGGCCGATGGATTTTGAGGGCTTAGCCTGTCTGATGGCTTCCTTGACCTCTGAGGCAGTGATGACAATGGGCGTATTTTGGTTTTTATATTTACGCGCCTGTCGCATGGTTCTACGTTTAGCTCTATCGGGCGGGGAATGTAGTACAAATTGTCTACAGAAGGAGTTCGCACATCCCCTAGGGTCCTTCTTCACCCTATCACCGAAAGTAATATCTACTTCATCCTTGTGTTGCGTTGGATTAGATAGAGCTTTGACCGTAGTCCATAATTTGCCAACACCATCAGAGAGGTTGCATTGCTCTAGGTGTTGTTTCCATTTGGCCAGTTTATGTTTATCGACCAACCTACGAATTTCCGCGTTGAGATCCTTTATACGGGGGTCTGCGGGATTGAGACTTCGCACTTCATCTCTTTCTCTAGCCATGGCCGCTGCCTCCGCGGGGAAATTTGGTCTTATTTGAGATATTCGACCCGCAGGAATGAAGCGTTTAGAGGCCGAGTCAATGATGTTGCGGAAGTCTCGTTCGCCTTTGCGTACGTCCGTAGGAATGGATAGAGCAGCCAAGGATTCGTCCGTATATGTCTGAAAACTGTCCCAGTCCGCCTTGGTAAAGTTAATATATGTACCATGGTCAGGTGTAATAAAGTCCGTCGGTCGTTCGATGGTAATGACTATTGGGAGATGGTCAGACGCCAACGTGAGTATGGGTTGCCAATTGGTGTTGTTCAATAGTCCTGCACTTACGATAGAAATATCTGGCGAACTATAGCAGTTACCCGATACTCTCGTTGGGGCGTCTCCGTTCAATGTACAGAAAGCCGTATCATCTATTTGTTCTGCAAGTACATGCCCCCTATTGTCTGCTGGCAAGTTTGAGTGCCACATGTCGTGGTGCGCATTGAAGTCGCCCAGGATCACGCGGTTATCTCCTCGTAATAGCAAGCTAATGTCGGGGTGATAGCCGGTGGGGCAACTTGAGACATCTCCTGTACGGATAGTAATACCTTGGCTTTCTAAGATATCATCCGTTCCTTCGATGTCGGTATCAAATAGATGATACTGTACAGAGTTGTGCGTTATGAACGCTAGACCACCTCCCAGACCTCCTGTTACTCTATGACGGTCTTTCCGGCGGAGGTTATATCCGCCATAGGTAATGAGGTCCGACCTAGGACTGAGCTTGGTTTCTTGGACTGCGGCAAGTTTTATGTCATATTGCGTCATCAAATTAGTTATCTCTGCGATCTTACCAGTTAATCCGTTACAGTTGTGCTGTAAGATTTGAAAGTGCGCCGGTGGGGTCGATGTCGAGTTAACCATAGGCGTGAGAGACGGATGTGTTCGCCCAGGTGTTGGTAGGCTAAGACCAAGGCTGTGCCTCAGCCTAGTTAGCTGTGGACCCGGTGTGACCGGGTTGGCTGGCGTCGTAGGTTGAGGTGTGCTACAGCATGGTGCGATGAACGCATCCGTCCAGAGGTTCCTGTTAGCGAGCCCAGAGCATAGATGTACGTGGCATTGGCCTAAGCAGTTATTGCATTTGACCGATGACGCGAGCGTGTATAATCTTTGCCGACAAACAGTACACGTAGAGACAGGTGCGAGAAGATGTTGATCCTGACTCACGTGACAATTTAAACGGGAGGGGGGGTATGACATAGAAACAGAGAGAGACTGGTGCTCGGAGTTGCTCATGTCTAAACTGCTCCTGTGGGAGCAAGAGTGTTGAGCTGCTGCGCGTGATGTTGACGCCATAAGACACGAGCAACAGTCTGGAGTTTGTGTGGCGGGTATAGCAGAAGTGCTGCTAGTCGTTAAGACATTATTATTATTACTATTAGTATTGCTACTAGAAAGTGGCGGTAGGGGTGCGCTTGAACGGCGCTTACCGCGGGACGCCCGAGGGCGCAAACAACAAGGGGCCACGAAAGTACTAAAGAAAGGACGGGGTCTGTGGATGTTAAGGTTAAGCCCTGAACATCCAGATTTATGGAGCAATCTCTTACACGAGAAGCATTGCACAGAATGCGACCGTTTAATATATATCTTTTTGCAACAGACACTGCATATCCAATCTTTTGGTCCGGGGTTCGGCTCAACGCCCGCCCGTAACAATAGAAATTCTTGCAGCCCTGCTGCAAGGGGGGAGGATGATAGTTTCGGAATGGGACAAAACATACTAAACAGGGTTACATTGAAAGTGACAGTCCTTGGCCGAGGTAAAACCCCGGGTGGTTCCACTGCGCAGAGATCCATGGCGATGTCCTGGGTTTTCTGCTCTGAGAAGTGACTGTACATAGGGAACCTATTCGAACCATTCATGCCCGTCTGCTCTACCACTGAGCTACATCGCATACATAAATGTTGTTGGCAAATTCAAAAATAAATTTGAATTTTCAAACCCAAAGGTTTAAATTTTAGACCGAAAAGTTTTATTTTCAAACCAAAAAGTTTTAATTTTAAACCGAAAAGTTGTAAGAATAAAATAAAACTAAAAAAATGTGGCAGCTGGCTGGATTCGAATGAAAACGCTCAGGAGTCACAGCCGAATGCTCTACCGCTGAGCTATGACGCACATGAAGTTTTTGTGGGCAAAAATAAAAAATTTAGACTGCTTTTCCATTTAGGTTTTAAATCGAAACCAAAAGAAATAGAAAATCTTTGTACATAGGTATTTGGACGGTTTGAAATATTGTAGAAAAAAGTTTGAAAAATTGATTAAACTTTATACGGGTTTAAAATTTAGGTTCATTTTTTTAGCCGTGTACTTAACCCTGCACGGAGACTGCGCTCCACGAAATCATAGGCACCGTTGAAAGATCGCTTCACTACAAACAATACACTTTGGCAGCCTTCTTAGATATAGAAGGGTCTTTCAACAACATAGAAACAGGCGCAATTGTCAAATCCCTCCATAAGGCTGGAATAGACAGCAACATTTGTGGATGGACACAATCGATGCTAGAGAACAGGCAGATACAAGCAAACATGGGATCAGCCACAATAAGTAAAACAGTGAGCAGGGGCACCCCTCAGGGAGGTGTCCTCTATCCACTACTGTGGGTGATCGCACTGAACGATATACTTCTTGAGCTCACCAAAACGGGGTTAAGGTAGTAGCATATGCTGACGACGTGGTTATTGCAGTATCGGGACCGTTCCCTTCAACGCTAAGCGAAATCCTGGAAAGGGCACTCCGGAAGTTACAGGCCTGGACCTCTGCAAATGGTCTAGGTATCAACCCGAGTAAAACGGAACTAATATTGTTCAGCAACAAAACCAAGATCCTTCAATTCCGACTACCCTCGCTTAACGGCACTGAACTATTGCTCTCCCAGAGGGTAAAGTACATACCTCGGTGTCGAAATATATAGCAAACTAAACTGGAAGCTGAACGTTGAGAAAAGAGTAAGCAAAGCATACATTGCCTACTACTCCTGCAAACGAATAGTCAGCAAGAACTGGGGCCTAAAACCAAAACTAATGATGTGGCTCTACACAGCGGTCATAATACCCATACTATCGTATGGGGCGTTAGTTTGGTGGCCGGCCCTAGACAAACAGTATAACATCAATAGCCTAAACAAGATACAACGGGCGGCATTCGGAGGCGTAACGGGTGCACTTAGATCCTGCCCGACAGACGCACTCAACATCATCCTAGACCAATTACCGCTAGACATGCACATTCGTGTAACTGCTACCGGAGCAGCACTAAAGCTTAGGGCGTCCGAGTGCTGGAATGCGAAACTGTATGGCCACAGCGGAATCCTTAACAGGTTTTCAAACGAAGACCTAACATCAGACTACCTCTCGCCCTCCTTGAAATTCGACAAAAACTACGAAGTGCACTTCCCTTCAAGAGTCGAATGGGGAGATGGCAGCGCTTGTAAGCAGGGAATAATCTCGGTCTTCACGGACGGGTCCAAAATGGACTGGGGCGTGGGGGCAGGGGTTTTCTCTGAGCAATTGCAAGTCGCTCAGTCCTACCATCTCCCGGACTCGGCCAGCATCTTCCAAGCAGAAGTAGTTGGTATCGAGAAAGCCTGTGGGCACCTAATAGGAGAGTCAATTGAAGGGAGGGGGGTACGAATATACTCAGACAGTCAAGCAGCGCTAATGGCGCTCGACTCGCCGATCACTTCCTCTAAGGCCGTCAGCGACTGCAAAGGGTCGCTTAGGGCAGCAGCAAACTCCGCGAAAATCACACTTGTCTGGGTTCCGGGCCACCGGAATATTGAGGGCAATGAGAAAGCGGATGAACTGGCAAGGTCAGGGGCTTCAGCAGTCATCTCGGAAGTAGTTAGTGTGCGTCGCCCACTCACAGCAATCAAAGGTGACATACATAACAAATACAAGGTCATGGCCTTACGTAGGTGGTACTCCACAGATAGCTGTAGGATTGCCAAACAAACTTGGCCTGACTACAACAGAAGCAGAACCGAGAACCTGCTATGCAGATCTAGGAAGGAGATTTTCAGAATCACAGCCACTATAACGGCACACTGGCCACTGGACCAACATGCGGATAGAATTGGGCTACCATTCAACGAGGTGTGTAGAAGTTGCGGCTTAGATGGCTGCAAAGAAACTGTTACTCACTTCCTCTGCGAGTGCCCTGCCCTGGCCAATATAAGACATAAGACCTTAGGTAGGTTCGTTCTAACCGACCTGAAGGACGTGTCTAAGTGCTCCGTAGTTGACATAAGCAAATTCATAAGTCTCACCAAATGGTTTGACCAGTATCCATCCAGTCCATAGACAATAAGGAGTAATTGGTTTCACAGTTAGTGCATCAAAATGGCGACCAGCGCGCTACTTGGGCTTGGTCCTTCTGACCGAGCAGCACGGCAACCAACCAACCAACCAACCAACCTTGCACGCACAATTGTGCTTACACGGTCGGAAAGGGATATGGAACTATTCTGTTATTTCCGAAGACAATACGTTCTTTGCCAAAAAATAATTTAACAACTTCTTTTATTTTTTTTCCAAGATGTACATAGGTACCTGTCATTGTCTAGACTCTCAAGAAAGTCCGACTAAATGCATTTTCGATTTTGTTTTGAGCCAGTCATAAATTTCTATAGACGAAGAGCTACTGGCAGTGTTTTAGAAACTATTTTTTTGGCATTATAGAGCTAAAGCGTTTAGTGTGTGGTAGGTGTGGCGTCAAAGGCACAAACAAAACCACAGTCAAAATCAACAAATAAATGATACAACTGCATTGTTGCAATAAAATGTCTGGGACGGTTCTTTGTTTAGTCGTTCTGTTCGAACAGGTAAATATTTGTGATTACTTGGGTATTGTATTAGCATGACTTTATGGCCTATTCTCTTCACATTGTCGGTTTATTTCCATGCAACATTGTTCTTGTGTTAATTTTTTTTTTTAGTGTTGACATCACATAACTGCATTCCATAGGTGTCTTTTGTTCTTGTGCTCTTTTGAGATTTGTAAATGTCCTATCCTAAGCTCATGGTCATATCCAAAATAAGTGATCGACAAGAGAGAGAGAGATCAACATGTGAAGGTATATCTTTTTGAATAATCATACCAAGGCCTTAAATTGAAAAGAATGCGGCACAATATCAGCCGAAAAGCCTCTCATTTGCAAGGTCAACGAAGTTAATCGACGTTTGCGTTCGTTTGCAAAATGAGCACATACATAAAATGTTGACTATTGTTGGTACGAGTTCAAATGCCCATTTGGAGGTTGTTCGACGGCATGTTGTAAGACGCATCGTATGGTTACACATATCGTCATTTTTAAATTCAGTAACTGTGGATAACATATTAAATTACCTTGCCGACAATACATCCCTTGATAAAAGTCAATTTATATGCTACAGATTGGTCAAAAGGGATGTGGAACTGCATACCCTTAAATGGGTTATTTAAGCTTGGCGTGCCGGAAGCACTTTTGCACTTGGTTTTAAAACCAGAAATCTGGCCAGCTAATGTCACTGTTCACCCATTTCGTGCCTTTCGCAAGAAGCAGAGTACTTCCTGATGCCGTTGCTGACTCTAATTCTAAAAATTTTAAAATATACTATCAAAATGTTTCTGGTCTTAGGACTAAATGTTCGGATGTTTATTTGAATAGTTCTTCATTAGATTGTGATATTTTCGTTCTAGTTGAATCTTGGCTGAATGATAGCTTCTATCATCATCATTTATTGGCGCTTAACCGCCTAAGCGATTTTGGCCGTCGCCTATCAAAGCACGCCAGTCATTCCTTTTTAGCGATAACTGACGCCAATTGGAAACCCCAAGGGAGTTCAAGTCATCCTCCACCTGTTGTTTCCATCTCAGTCGAGGCCTCCCCCTTCCTCTGCTGCCGAATTCGGGTGGCGATTGGAAAACCTTCTGGGCTGGAGCTTCTTTGTCCATTCGCATGACGTGACCCAGCCAGCGGAGCCTTTGGGCTTTAATTCGCTGGACTATGGTCAGATCTGCGTAAAGCTCGTACAGCTCATCGTTAAATCTCCTTCGATACTCGCCGTCGGCATCACGGGAAGGACCATAAATCTTCCGGAGAACTTTTCTCTCAAATACTCCAAGGGCCATCTCATCTTCTCTTGACATTGTCCATGAATCTGAGCCATACATCAGGACAGGTATGATGAGAGACTTATAGAGCGTGATCTTTGTTCTTCGAGAGAGGACTTTACTTCTCAATTGCCTACTCAGTCCAAAGTAGCACTTGTTCGCAAGAGTGATTCTCCGTTGGATTTCTAGACTGATATTATTTTCGGTGTTAATGCTGGTTCCCAAATAGACGAAGTCCCTCACAGTTTCAAATTTGTAACTATCAACAGTGACGTGATAGCTTCTATAGTAGCGAATTTTTTGATCTAAATCTTTATGATGTATTTCGAAAAGATCGGGATTTTACAAAAATGGGCTGTTCCAGAGGAGGTGGTGTTCTTATTGCTGTCAGGAGAAAATTCCAGGCAGCATTTGTAACACTTTCCAACTCTGATACACTCATCGACCAGTTATGTGTCCGTGTTCATGGTTCGTCTGGAATTTTGTTTGTTTGCGCATCTTATATTCCTCCGAACAGCGCGGATAGTTCGTATTTCGAGCATGTAAACAATGTTGTTTCATAGGCGTCTAGTACAGTCCGTGATAATCATCTTTGTGTCCTCGGGGATTTTAACTTATGTAATTTGAATTGGATTCCAGCCGAAAACTCGGTTGCTTATATGGCTCCAAACGTAAACTCTTCAGCCGAAATTCACGTTATAGACAGCTTTCTAAGCTGCGACTTAGTTCAAATTAATGGTTTTTGTAATAGTCTTAACAGAATTTTAGATTTAGTGTTTATTACAACTAATGTTAACTCCAATTTGTGTGAAAGCATTACACCAATCCTGCGGTCTGACAGGCATCATGTTCCTCTTCTTCTTGAATTGGAATTCTATGAATTTTATGAAATTCCTGATAAGCCTGGATCTAATTTTAATTATAACGCTTGTGACTTGTTTTTGCTAAATTACAGATTACAAAGTATTGATTGGTGTAATGTTTTACGGGGTAGTGATGTTACATCATGTTTTCATGAATTTAAAAATAAGGTTTTTGATATATGTTTAAATCATATCCCAGCTCATAAGAAACAAACATATAAGACTCCCTGGCATAGCAAGAGGTTAAGGCACCTTAGGAATCTGAAAAATAAGTTTAAGAAAAAGTACAATCGTACTGCTGATCCTAATCACTATGCTAAATTTCAGCAGCATTTAAAAGCGTTCAACTGGTTGAATAAGTTCTTGTATCGTAACTATATATTGAGTTTTGAGGATAACATAAATTTGAACCCTCGGGCTTTTTGGCGTTTTGTGCAATCGAAAAAATCTTGCTCAACAGTACCTAATAATGTTTTTTATAACGATATTGTTGCAAATAGTGCGGTAGATTCAGCGAATCTATTTGCTGATTTTTTTTTATTCTAATTTTGAACCAGATGATCAGGGTTATTTGAATTCCTCTTCAAATCTTGAACACGCGATTAATTTTGGCTCCCTACATGTATCTGTTACGAATGTCTTGAATGGTATTAGGAAGCTTAAGCCCTCATCTAAGACAGACTCAGATGGTCTTTCGGCATTTTTACTGAAAAACTGTGTTTGTTTGGCTGATCCCTTTACCGATATCTTTAATCTCTCACTTGCTTCGGGTACTTTTGTGGATGACTGGAAACTGACTTCAGTCTCTCCCATATTTAAAAGTGGGAATAAAAATGATGTCCGTAATTATAGACCGATATCGAAGCTCTCATCTGTATCCAAACTTTTTGAGATTATAGTCAATGATAAATTATATTTTGCCGTCAAAGGCTTAATTACGAACAATCAGCATGGTTTCGTTCCTAATCGCTCCACCGTTAGCAATTTGACTGGTTTCAGTGAATACTGCATCTCTGTATTTCAGAACAGATTTCAAGTCGACACGATTTACACAGACTTTTCGAAAGCATTTGATAAAGTGTCTCATCGGTTACTCCTGCAGAAACTTGATTCGTTTGGTTTTCATTCCACGTTTTTGTTGTGGATTGAATCGTACCTTACTAATAGGCTCTGCGTTGTTGACTTGGATAACGTCAAATCCCGTTCTTTCATAGCATCTTCTGGTATCCCACAGGGTAGTATCCTTGGCCCCCTCTTCTTTATACTATTTATAAATGACATTGGTTCATGTTTTTCTTTCGCGGAATACCTATTGTATGCTGATGACTTAAAAATATTCGCAGTCGTCAAGAGTCTTCGTGACTCTGAACGTCTACAATCAGACCTTCTAAGGGTTGAAAACTGGTGCAGTTCAAATCGTTTGACTTTAAACATACAAAAGTGTCTAAATTTAATTTCACTAGTCAGATTAACTATGTAATAATACGATCTTATGCTATGTTTGCGTTCATACGTAGAAACTGTTTTGCTTTTACAAACCCTCATACTCTTAAGACATTATATTGTGCCTTTGTTAGATCACGATTGGAATATGCCGCTATCATCTGGAGGCCCTACCAGGTTTGTCCCTCTAACCGCATTGAGCGTGTCCAGAAAGTTTTCCTCCGTTTTGCCCTTCGATCTCTGAACTTTGTGGACCCTTTACCATCATATCAGTCCAGATGTGCTTTAATTGAACTTAACACACTGGAATGTAGAAGGTCGATGTTGGCCTGCTCGTTTGTAATTGGTATAATCTCTGGAACGGTGGACTGTCCATCGTTGCTGAGCAACATCCAATTCAATGTCCCATGCAGAAATTTTCGACAGTTCTCTACTTCTAAAATTGGCTTAGCTAGAACTAACTATGCAGTGAATGCTCCTCTCTCGAGAGCCTGTACTGAGTTAAACATGTTTTTAGTTCCACTGGTGTTGATTTTACCTGCCCTTATGTAATTTTAATTAGAAATTTAAAATGTTTTTATACCCAGCTGTACTTGTACACAGGGTATTATAACTTTGTTAGGATAACGGTTGGTTGTACAGGTATAAAGGAATCGAGATAGATATAGACTTCCATATATCAATATGATCAGGATCGAAAAAAAATTTGATTGAGCCATGTCCGTCCGTCTGTCCGTCCGTCCGTCTGTCCGTTAACACGATAACTTGAGCAAATAATGAGATATCTTCACCAAATTTGGCATGCGTACTTATTTGGGTTCAGAATAGATTGCTATTGAAAATGGGTAAAATCGGACCATAACCACGCCCCTTTTTCGATATCGAAAATTTCGAAAAACGTATAAAATGGGTTAATTCAATATTAGAAGCAGCTACAATGATAAAATTTGCAATATGTATTGATTTAGATGTTCTAAGGCCGATTTTATAAAAATTTTTGAAAAGGGGGCGTGGTACCGCCCACGTATATTTGAAGAAATTTTAAAATTTTGACTCTTAATAACTTCAGAACAGTTTATGCTAGTATAACGAAATTTCGTAGAGGACATACTATTGTTGTGGTAAATTCAGCTATAGAAAATAAACGAAATCGCTTCGCGACCACGCCTACTTTTTCATAAAAGTTATATTGAAAGGAGCTGGAAATATTGAAAAGTCCATATCTAATTAACTGATTTCGCTATAATAATATAATTTGGTACATACATCAACTTTCATATTCTTTACATAATTTTTTCAAAATTTTGGAAAGTGGGCGTGGCACCGCCCACTTATGAGTCAAGCAATTTTTAAATTCGACTGCTAACAACTTCAGAACGGTGTTAGATAGATTTACGAAACTATGTACCAGGCATGTTATGTTTATGTAGAGTACTACCACAGAAAATAAGAAAAATCGGTGAACGATCACGCCCACTTTATGTGCACAGCTGGGTATGTAATGTTCGGTTTCACCCGAACTTAGACTTCCTTACTTGTTTCTCTTAATTTAATTTTGTACTTAGTCTGTAAGAATTTGTAAATTCAAAGACTTAATGATTAAATATACAAAATATACAGTGACTAAAGCGACTTTCCACAAAAATTAGTGACTAAGTATAAAACACTTTATTAGTATCAAAAACAATAATAAATTAAGTAGGTATTAATGGGATTATCATAAAATGGTTACTTGAACCAAGGGGGCGTGGTACCGCCCACGTATATTTGAAGAAATTTTAAAATTTTGACTCTTAATAACTTCAGAACAGTTTATGCTAGTATAACGAAATTTAGTAGAGGACATACTATTGTTGTGGTAAATTCAGCTATAGAAAATAAACGAAATCGCTTCGCGACCACGCCTACTTTTTCATAAAAGTTATATTGAAAGGAGCTGGAAATATTGAAAAGTCCATATCTAATTAACTGATTTCGCTATAATAATATAATTTGGTACATACATCAACTTTCATATTCTTTACATAATTTTTTCAAAATTTTGGAAAGTGGGCGTGGCACCGCCCACTTATGAGTCAAGCAATTTTTAAATTCGACTGCTAACAACTTCAGAACGGTGTGAGATAGATTTACGAAACTATGTACCAGGCATGTTATGTTTATGTAGAGTACTACCACAGAAAATAAGAAAAATCGGTGAACGATCACGCCCACTTTATGTGCACAGCTGGGTATGTAATGTTCGGTTTCACCCGAACTTAAGACTTCCTTACTTGTTTCTCTTAATTTAATTTTGTACTTAGTCTGTAAGAATTTGTAAATTCAAAGACCTAATGATTAAATATACAAAATATACAGTGACTAAAGCGACTTTCCACAAAAATTAGTGACTAAGTATAAAACACTTTATTAGTATCAAAAACAATAATAAATTAAGTAGGTATTAATGGGATTATCGGAAAATGGTTACTTGAACCAAGGGGCAAATTCAACGGTAAGTGCATATAAATCATTTGCCACATAGCTCGAATGAATTCCATTAACCGCGAATCAACTTTGACCTAATTTTATATGCAAATAAAATCCATAAGAACTCCATGCTATTTAGGCGGTGAAAGTGCAAAGCCCAGCCAAAGATTCTCTCTCCTTTCTAAGTCTCGTTATCAACATAAATCTTATATTATTGCCGAAGAAAACAATAGCATTCGTCGGAAAAAGCAATAAAATATTCAACAACAAAAATCACTACAAAGTACGCAAAAACAAAATTTATAAAACATGTTGAAAAGCTTGCATTGCTGCATAACAAAGGAGATTTGTATAGAGTGAGCGGTGTTTACGTATTTTCCTATTAACAATTTTAAAGCGAAATTGGTTCTCAACAATATAAGCTTGATAATTATCCTTGCCATTTAAGCCATAAAGTTAACGCAAAGGCTAATGATATTAAAGAAAACGCATATATGGGGCCGATTGGTATGTTCCTAACATAACTTAAGAACGATCTGATGAGTTATTTCCGTTTATTAAACCTTTCATAATTCGCCGATTATTTTGGTGGCCGCGGGGCCTTTCACACCGAAGGTTCCGGGTGTGCACCGCTGAAAATATTACATTGAAATTCTTTTGAAAAATGCTTGTCTCAACGGAGTCGTTCGTCGGCAGTGATTTGGCAAGCTCTCCGAGTGTATACTACCATGAAAGTCTTTTTAACAAAATTTCATTTGCTTTATCAAAAACTGTAGGTCCGTCAAATTTCTAGCAAAAAATCAAAGCAGAACACTAAAAATTGGAAGAGAAGCTCGGTGTAAAACTTTTCGGAGGTTTATAAGTAGTATCGCGCTTCACATTTATTTAATTTGCTTTTATTATTACCAGTTGAACTAAAGTGGTCGACTATGTTGAAATTTAATATATTTTAATCCCAGCCATCCATTGTTCCACTACCTTACCTTGACTCATAAACCATTAAAACTACAAAATATGTATTTAGTTATAGGGCTTTTCGAAACTTTTTGGAATTTTGATATCATTTGGATCTATTATCGAACTAGTTTTATGTAGGTAGGTATGTATGTGTGTATATGCACACAAGGGATGCAAACTTTTTGGATTTTTCCAATCCCGGAACTCTGTGATTTTGATAGTTAGGGCCTTTTCTCAAGAAAATTTTAAAGATTATCAACTCAATATTAGAGTTCGGAAAACAAGTCAATCAAACGCCTAAAATTATGCAAACATTTAGCCATTTTTTGTATATACATAATTATTTTATAGGTTTGTTTATTGAGCTGCTCTAGCTTACGCCAGGTTGAGATATTTCACAAAATTGTGTTCAATGAACACTTTTCTTGCTCTAGGTTGCTCTATCTTTTGTTTCATGAGTATGCTCAAAACAAAACTTTTTTTGTGGAGTAAATTAGAGCAGAGAAACAATTGTCAGTCAAGAAAAAATAAATTTTTGAAAACATCAAAATAACTAGCTTGCAAGAAAGGCAACATTTTAGTATACGTGCAGTTGCATTATTTTTGAGGCTTTCAACAAAAAAACAAATAAATAGAAACTATCGAGATTCAAGTGTTTCATGGCATTTCTGCTTTGTGTTGCTCTAAGTTGCTCTATTTATATTTTGACAGCTGCACTTCTCTGCTCTGCTCTAACCTGCTCTGAACTTTTTTTGTTCAGTAAGCAGACCTTATAATTGGTTAAATACTGGTATGAATATCAGTACTAACTGAATGAGCATTGGCTACTCGACAATAAATTTTAGAGTTTACTGTAGAAAGTGGCGCTAATTACACTGTGACACAAAATGAGGGGTAACTTCTCCGTAATTGATGAAACCAATTGGAGATGAAACTTTAGCCCTCCCATATCAAACCCCCTTATTGGGTTTTTGGCCTATAGGTTTCTTTGTTATTTTTATTCAAATTTGGTATGTGTATGAAAAAATTGATTAAAACTTGATCAAATGAAGCAATTTTATATGGCCTTTTTTGTATAACGCTATTTTTTGGATCGAGGAACTCATTTTTGACATTAATTTTTAACCTAACTCCTACGATAGGTGGCGCCGTCATACAATTTGTCTTATTTTTGATAGTGTTTCATGCAAATGAAGCAATTTTAGATGGGTTTTTTTGTACATCGCAATTTTTTGGATCGAGGAACTCATTTTTATACCCAGTGTACTAGTACTAGTACAAGGGTATATTAATTTTATTCACATAAAGGTAGTATGTAACGGCATATATGAAAGTTCTTAGGCTGAAAAGAGGAGTTCAATAAGCCATGTCCGCCCGTCTGTCCGTCCGTCCATCCGTCTGTCTGTGTACACGATAACTTGAGTAAAAATTGAGATATTTGCATGAAATTTTGTTGCGTGGCACCGCCCACTTTGAAGGGAGGCATATTTGAAAATTGGACTGGTCGTAACTTTTAAACTGATAACGACAGAACGATGGAATTTGGCACAAAGCATTCTAGTATCGTTGGGAGTATACCTGACGAAATTGGATAAAATCGCCCTCCAATCACGCCCACTTTCGATATCGAAAATTTCGATAATCACACAAATTGACATTTAAACAAACCTATAAAATAATTATGTATATACAAAAAATGGCTAAATGTTTGCATAATTTTAGGCGTTTGATTGACTTGTTTTCCGAACTCTAATATTGAGTCATTCTCTTATGATTTTTTCATAAATTTGTATAGTGGGCGTGGCACCGCCCATTTTTAAGGGCGGCATATTTGAAAATTTGACTGGTCGTAACTTTTAAACTGAATACGACAGAATGATGGAATTTGGCACAAAGCATACTATTATCGTTGGGAGTATATCTGATGAAACTGGAAAAAATCGCTCTTCAACCACGCCCACTTTCGATATCGAAAATTTCGAAAATCACATAAATTGACATCATTCGTTAACGGAAATGGCTAAAATGATATAGTTTGGTAGGATGATTCCCATATGCATTCTATTATGATTTTTTTTTGATAAATTTTCAAAAGTAGGCGTGGCATCGCCTACTTTTCAGGGAGGCATATGTCAAAATTTTACGTGTCATATTTTTTAACCTGATTACGGTAGAACGATGAAATTGGTAAAAGGTATACTAGCATAACAGGGTGCATATTTGATGTAATTTGACGAAATCGCTTCCCGACGCTTCCCAAATCACATAAATTGACATGATTCGGTAACGGAAATGACTAAATGATATAGTTTGGTAGGATGAACCCCCCAATCATTATATTATGATTTTTTATAAATGGTTAGATATGGGCGTGGCAAGGCCCACCTTTAAGGGAGGCATTTTGAAATATTCGACTTACTTCAGACTAATGAAATTTGGCACAAATACACTAGCAATATACGTGATGAGGATGGAAAATTTCGAAAATCACATAAATTGCCAGATTTCGGTAAGAGAAATAGCTAAGATAGTAAAAATTTTAGGTAAATCCTCCTAGGGCGTATATCATTGTTATCCCGTTCTGAAAATTACCGCTGGGTATTTAATGTTCGGTTCACCCGAACTTAGACTTCCTTACTTGTTGACATTAATTTTACCTGTCATATAATTTGTCGTATTTTTGATAGTTTTTCATGCAAAAATAGTATTAAAATTGCTTTTAAAAGGGAAATATAAATATTTTAACCATTGTTAAATTATATAAGGTTAAGCAGATTTTGACATTTGCCAAGGCAAAGCTTCCTTAATAGAGTTGCATTTACGAAGGATGCAAAAAAGGGTAAAAAATCCCCCTTTAGGAAAATTGTAGTAGAAAAGGAATAAACGCCGTTCGCAAAATTTCAGGATTTTTTTTCCGGAAATCTGTTTTTTCAACATTTGTTTTTAAAAATTATTAGGAAAATTAAATTAATTTTAAACTTAACTGTAAAAAGCATGCCCTTTTTGTGGGTATCAGTAAACATGTACGAAATAAGCTTAAAAAACGTCAAAATTGGATCCTTTTTTAATAACTTTCATCAATCGCAGGTATGAAAACCAATCTCTTAACGTCTGTGGCAGCGATCTCAGGAGCTTGCCTCGGAGATCCAAAGGAGAAAAAAGCTGCACCTGAGCTTTCAGCGACCGCGATGGCAACTACGGGTCCGGACTCCCCGGAGATATCTTCCCTCCGCTCTGCGTACTTGGAAAAACGATTGGCCGCAAGGACCCTGAAGAAATATGAGGGAGTCTCTCAGGAAACGCTGTCGCTGAGTTCCAGAAGTCGGTGGAATTGATGCAATCTCTGATACCGGATTTCCAAACCACTTATGTGCCAAAGAGGGTAAACGGAAACCCTTTCAAACGCAAGAGATCGGACGTGGAGTTAAAACCTTGCCCCGGAGTGGACAAACCAAGCTTTGCCAAAATAACTAAGGACAGGATTAGGCATTCTTGACAGAGGGAACGACCGTTTGGCAATCCCCAAAGACCAGTGGCGACACGTCCGGAACGCGTGGTACAGCCGCGGTCACGGATGAGGGTTGGCACCAGGGACAGATTAAAATAGTCGCGTGTGACCGCGCATGAACTGTTGCACTGTACAAGGCAGCAGCTGCAAGACTTGGTGAAGTCTACAAATGTGCAAAAATCGAGCTGGTCGACCGGAATAGCATTCCGCTTGATAGACAAGTGGTCTTCACCATGAATAAGGAGGCACTCGAGCCCTTTAAAAGTTACAATGGACTAGTGCATTAGAGTGTAGGTCAGATGGTTATCCACGTAAACCGTGTCTATGCAGAGCGCGCTGCCATCTCCGCTGCAACGTGGATCTCGGATATCGAAGAACTTCAAGAGGAAAGGGAGGAGTCCGACGCGAAAAGCAAAGTGACGTGAACAGCTCGGAGATGGAAGACAGCTTGCTGGACGGGGAGCAACCAATCCTGAGCGCATTATCTCTTCTTCAGTCAGCAGGGCTCCCGTTACGCCAACTCGTCGTTGAGAGACAACCTCCGGGATGGGGCAGACCTCGACGATATGGGTACGTCAGGGAAGTCTGAGCGCTCTCATGTTGGTGGTGCTTCAGATAAATCTGCACAAATCTAAATCGGCTTTCTAAATTCGGCATGGATGTGGTCCTCATCCAAGAACCCTGCGTCAACAGCTCGAGGATCTGCGGATTGGGCACTATTGGCTTCAAGCTCATTCGAGCTAGCGAGGAGGGCAAGGTCAAAACCTGCATTTTGGTGAAATGGAGAATCTTGTAAGAATGCTTACAAGCTTTTTCTTTGATTAAAATTCAGCTTCAAACGATGAAGTAACGTATTTGTATGCTGACAAAAGGCTGCGGAAAAGAAAAAATTGCTATTATTTAGTTAAAATAATAAATTTTCATAAAAATCTTACCAAATAGACAATTAATTTTTCAAAATAAAAATAAAACAAACTTCAAAAGCTTTCAGTGTTGCTGTAATTTTGTTCGTATCAAGAATATTGGTTTTTACTACCATTTTCATACGATTTTGAAAAGAAGTAGCACTGTCACTCAGACAAGGAAGCATGAAGCCGAGAAGTGTCAAAAACGTCTCGGACTGCTTAACCTTATATTATTAAACAATGATTTTAACCTTGTATTCATAGTAGGATTTAGGAGTGGGGCTGGTTAAAATATTTATATTTCCCTTTTAAAAGCAATTTTTACACTATTTTTGCATGAAAAGCTATCAAAAATAAGACAAATTGTATGAAAGCGCCACCTATCAAGACTTAGGTAAAAATAATGTCACAAATAAGTTCCTCGATCCAAAAAATAGCGATAGACAAAAAAATCATTCTAAAATTGCATCATTTGCATGAAAAACTATCAAAAATAAGAAAAATTGTATGACAGGTAAAATTAATGTCAAAAATGAGTTCCTCGATCCAAAAAATTGCTATATACAAAAAACCCATCTAAAATTGCTTCATTTGCATGAAAAACTATCAAAAATAAGATAAATTGTGTGACGGCGCCACCTATCGTAGGACTTAGGTGAAAATTTATCTCAAAAATGAGTTTTTCCAAAAAATAGCGAAATGCAAAAAAAACTGCTTCATTTGAATAAAATAACAAAGAAACCGGACCTACAGGCCAAAAACCCAGTGTGAGGTTTTGATATGGGAGGGCTAAAGTTTCATCTCCAATTGGTTTCATCAATTACGTAGAATCTTGTACAACAGTGTTATTTAGCATTATTTCTTTCCTACAAACCGGGGTCCCGGGATTGACATGCCTAAAGCAAACCGAAGTAGATGCGTTGACCGTGCGAAAAAGATTGAATTTTGCTCTACACAAAACTTAGAATACATATACGTTGCGTTTGCCAAGCGTCATGTCTACTAAGCAATTGCTGCACGCACAAATCGATTTTAGTCATGATGATTATTATTTCTTTTATCGTGAGTTGTTATTGTGAGAGCAGTGTGACCAGTCTGTACAAATGTGGGATACAACTTACAGGTATTCTAACGCTTTCCAACCAGGAGAAGCCTTGACTTACATTGAAAAGATTTTGGGTCATTCGTTTACGTACGAATCACGAAGTTTACCAATTTTCGGATTTTGGTATGTTTAATCATATATTTCTTTAATAATAAAAATAATATTTGTATAAGTTTTAAGACAGTCGATATTTGTATTTTTGTACACGTTCGCGGCACTGTGAGTCGAAGAAGTTCATCAAAACTTATAGTTTTTGGGAAACTTCTACGTTTGAGAGGTTGTCCAACCTGTTTTGCACTCGCGAGGCCGTCGGCGAAGTAAAATTCTAGTTTTGAGAGCTTGTTTAACTCTTTTGCGAGGCTCCCACAGTCGCCGCCACTGATGTGGGTTAATATTTATGTAATGGTGCTGTAAATTCTTAATGGATGAAAAAATAATGAAAAATAATTGAGCCGTTTAAAGCACAAGTGGTATAAGTCCAGTTTTCGTTTATTTTTAGTTGGGCATGACGCTATGGAGGGGAAAATGTGTTCTATATAACACGCTAAGGGGGTGACTCCTAGCACCTATAGAAACCGAATAAATAGCAGGACTAACTTGTGAAATCAAGGGTACCCCCTATAAATTGACAACACAAAACCTTGAATACGAGTGTATCAGTTCGAGAAAAGGTGGACTTATACCACTTGTGCATTAAGGGGCTCAATCAAGTACAGTTTTCGATAAAAATGTTACCCCTTATAATAAATAAAAAAAGGGAGGAAGGAAGGCCAGAGATTTGTATAAAAAAAACGAAAGCTTATAGTTTTGATGTTATGGTCATGTTATTGTACAGTAGAAAATTTTTCATGGACTATTTGACCGATCGAATAATTTATTTTTTTTTTTAATTATTCTATTTTTTGTTATTAACAAACAAACTGAGCAACAACTCACAAACAAACAATACCAGCTACCGTGATTGCAATTTCGTTCTTGCTAAGGAACTAGACGTACGGCTTTGTATTTGTTGTTAGAAATTTTTCATTTTTCCCTTTATAGTGGTCATTGAACCGAGGAGAAATTAGGAATTTCTAACCGCAGCGTGTCATACTAGTTACACCAACACTGCTTGTTTGATTTCGTGGGATAATTGCTACTATGTTCGTTAATACGTGTATGTTTTGATGTTATTTTTTTGTTGTTTATGTATGAATACATATCTTTGAAGGACAAAGTCCCAGGCCTTTTTAATTTTTTGTTTAACTCCAGAGTGGCCTGAAAATAAAGCGTGTCTAATTTCTTGTTGGTTATATGGTTATCGTATTTCTATTGAACAATTAAAATAAAATCTGTGTAAATATAAAAAAACTTGCGTACCTACGTACATATTACGAAATTATTCGTTGTTTTGAGACAAGAAAGATTTCGTAAATTCTACAAAACCGTTTTCATACATACTACGAAAATGTGAGATGATAAAAAATGAGTACATTTTACGAATATAGTTATGCGTACTATTTACAAATGTAAATTAGTACACTTTACGAAAAGAATGGGTAATACTTACAAACAAAGAAGTTGAAGAACTTGTTGCTTTCGCATAGTACTTCACAATAACACGAAAATTTTCGTACGAATGGTAAAAAGGACCTTGTTGAATTAGTACAAATGTACAAATACAAAATGATTCGTACACAATTTTTTATAAGAGTTTACTAAATTGTTTCGTAAATAGTACGCACATACGTGCGTATAAATAAAACTAGATTGAAATATTATAATAAGTAATGATAAGTTTCGTAAAAGAGCAAAAAAAATTTCATAGTCTTAATTTTCGTATAATGTTGATTTTACAAAACCTTTCGCAAAAAATACGAATTGACTTTCGTAAGGATACGAAAATTAAGACTATGAAATTTTTTCGTTGCTCTTTTACGAAACTTTGTTTTCAGTGAACATACCCTTAGCAAGACTATCATTACTTATTATAATATTTCAATCTAGTTTTATTTAATTCATCATACAACTAATCTTTTATGACCACTGTGTGCCGCCTCTTTGGTGCATACTTACCTGAACTTTAATCAGAATTAAGGTGTTGGTAAATACATTACAAAATACAAAAAAATTTCCTTATTAAATAACGGTACTCAAGCGCTAATTTACACACTTACTAATGTCTGAATGTTATCAAGTATGTTGTACATTTAGAACTTTTGTAATGGCCGCTGAATAACGCCAAGAATGGTTCATCGTTGATTTGTGTTGATTTGCTGCGTTGCGATGCGTTCAACATTTGTAGTTATTGGCCACTTAGAACGCATAAGCGGTACTTTTGGGAAAGGCTTGTAATCGGATGATCCAAGGTGCGCTAGTACGACTAATTTGTGATGCTACTCTAGTTCTATGCACAACGCATGTCGTATTTGGAATGTTAGAAATATAGTATATTTGAAAACGGTTGAAGTCAAGATTATCTATTATATATAAATGCGCAATGCTTAACAGTTTTTTCCCTTTTTTGCAATAACCGCAATTCTAAGGTATATAAAATGTATATGTATGTATAAAATGTATATGATATGTATCGATAGGTCTCCCCGAGCAGGGTGTGCGACAACAAACCAAAAATTAAAAAAAATTAATAATAATATGATTTGAAAATCACACCACTACAAGTGCTAAACACGCATTCGCTTTATAGAGCCGCTGTTATGGGTGTATGTAGGTATGACCACTTGCATTGTTGTTTTTGCATTCATTGCAGTAGGGTGAGTTGTTTTGTTGGCAGCAATAAGATAACATGAGCAAGCGCGTCAACTTGATTGAGCTTAGGTACAAACAGTGTTTACAAAAACAAAATCTGTGAGTGGGGATTCAGAGAAGCAAATGCTTTCGAAAAAAAAAAACGCAAAAAAGCTAGATCATGCACAGGGCCCTTCGTGGCTAGACTGAGTGAAATAAAAAAAAATGGAAAATTGATAAAATAAAAAAAAAAGTAAAATAAGAAATGTGTAATGGAGTGTGGTTGCTAAGTGACCTTGCTCAATCCCGACTCTTGCGTCCTCGTTCGTGCACTCTGGGCAACGGGAGCTACCTAGGCTCGCGGCAGAAAGAGAGGGAGCCCCGGTGGGGCCACTCTGACATACTTGGTTTAAGGGCTCACCGAGGTTTTTGCGCAGCGTCTGTTCACCATGAGGTGCGGCTGCAAGCGGGCGTCTGTCTTGAAGCAAGCGGCTCGCTATATAAATGTGTAAATATTTTCCAAAAACCCCGAAACGGGTTGTGCGCTGGGTTTGGGACCCGCCACGTAAAAAATTTAGTCCAATGAAAAATGTATTAAAGCCTCGGATGAGAACCCCCTTTAATGTTGACGACCCGGCAAAACTAATAAGGCATAATGATTTGGATATTAGGGCATGTACCGGGAATGTCCGGACCCTTTCAAGGGACGGTACCGCTGCCCGACTGGTTGATGTCCTCGTTAACGCAAAGGCTGACATCACCGCCCTGCAGGAAATGCGATGGACGGGACAAGGAAAGACGACCATCGGACCTTGTGACGTATACTACAGTGGCCAGACACGCGGCAAAGCGCGTGGTGTAGAATTCGTGGTGGGAAAGAGACTTCGCCGCCAAGTACTAGCGTTCACCCCCGTGGACGAGCGTCTCGCTGCGATCCGCATCAAAGCGAAATTTTTCAACGTAACATTTATCTGCGCCTATGCGCCGACTGAGGAGACGGACGACGCAGAGAAGGACTCCTTCTACGATAAACTTGAACAGACTTATGATCGCTGCCCCTAACATGATATCAAAATCGTGCTCGGCGACTTTAATGCGAAGGTGGGCAAGGAAGGAGTCTTTGGTCCAACAGTTGGAAAATTTAGTCTCCATGATATAACATCCCCCAACGGCACTAGGTTGATTGATTTCGCCGCTGCTCGCAATATGGTCATCAGTAGTACCAGGTTCCAGCATAAACGAATACACCAAGCCACATGGCTGTCTCCTGATCAAAGAACAAGAAACCAGATTGATCATGTCATGATCGACGGCAGACATAGCTCCACCGTTCTGGACGTGCGTACCCTTCGTGGTCCCAATATCGACTCGGACCATTATCTTGTTGCAGCCAAGATACGCACACGCCTCTGTGTAGCAAAGAAAGTGCGCACAGTAACGGAAGGAAAGTTTGACGTCGAGAAGCTGCGCACGACACAGACAGCTGACAATTTCTCCACTCGACTCTCACACCTGCTATCGGAGAGCAATCCTCGACCTAACGATGCAACCGAGCAATGGAAGCATATCTCTCACTCATTACGTACCGCCGCTGAGGCCACTATAGGGTTCCAGCGAGCCCGCAAAAACAACTGGTACGATGAGGAATGCAGCACTGCCTCGGACAAAAAGGACGCTGCCTACAGGGAGACGTTGCGAACGGGCGCAACCCGCAGTGTATGGCAACGCTATCGTGAGGCAAAGAAGGAAGAGAGACGCCTCTTCAGAAAAAAGAAACGTGAGGCCGAAAGGCGTGAGTGTGAGGAGCTTGAGATGCTGGCTGACAGGAATGATGCCCGAAAATTCTATGAAAAGATCCGGTGGATGACGGAAGGTTTTAAGACCGGGGCAAGTTCCTGTAAGGACAATAATGGCGACCTGGTAACCGACGTACAGAGTGTACTTAAATTATGGAGGGAGCACTTCTCCTCACTGCTAAATTGCGAGGGAGACGTCGAACCCGATGTGGGGGTTACTTGTTGTAATATACTTTGAATATAAAAATATTTTATTTTTTGTAAATCATGTTTTCTTTTATTTTACAATATTTCAAAATATGAAAATTTAAGATTATTAAAAAAATAGATATTTAAAAAAATACAACTTAAAAATATATAATCTGTTATTATTTTATATATAGAATACCTCTATATATTGGCGATCCTGCATGAATCTGAATTATTTGAGATTTTTAACGCAAACTTAAACACATATAATAGAATACCGAAAAAGAAGTTCGTGATCATGTATTGAAACCTGATTCAATTTCTAAATGTGGCTTACTATCTAATAACATTATCATCAAGCGGCAATCTCTTTAATATCATCATCATCATAATCCTACAACTATCTACAAAGATATCTACGAAAGCTAATTTTAAATTACAACAATCAGATCAGCAACAATTACAACATTAACAACAACTAAATAACAACGGAATATCAAAGAACAACAATTAATCGATTTAATTACAAATTTCTACAATCAACTATTTTTTTTGATAAACATTTTATAATATTAATTATACATACAATTTCTTATTTTTAACGTAATACAAATATTTACGATGTGAGTATTAAATTATCAAATTCTACAATCATTATTATATACAAATCTTTAACAAAAATTTACTACCTATTTATAATTGAGAAACAATTTAAATATTTTTACAAATTTTAACTTTTTACTTAGTTTTATTTATTTAAATCTGTTAACTATTTTCATCTGTAAACTTCCTCTCCAGAGAACTATTAAATATTTCAATTTTTGATGCTTTTACGTTCTCCAATACGTACTCGTTCTTCTACTCTTACAGAAAATATTAATAATAATAACACAAATAATACAATGTCTCTAAATCAAACACAAAATACAAACATACATACTACACACGTTGACACTGATCCAAATATTACACAAATAATTAATTCAAACAATATTACACCATTTGAAAATAATTTTAGAACAAATCAAATTAAAACAATCAAATTACCTATATTTTGGGAAGAATGTCCAGAAGCATGGTTTGTTCTAGTTGAAGGACAATTTGAAATTCATAATATCAATGATGATAATTTCAAATTTCAAAATATTCTTCTTGCCCTTCAACGAGAAACCGTCAATAAAATTATAGACATTATAAATCCACCACCGATTATTAATAAATTTGAAACAATTAAAAAAGCTCTTTGTGAGAGATTCTCTCTTAGTGAAGAAAAGAGACTTGAACAATTATTTTCTAATATGGAACTTGGTGATCGTTCACCATCCGAACTTTTTCGACATATGAAGTCCCTTATAGGATCAAATTCTATAGTTAGTCGTGAATTACTTTTTAAATTGTGGATTAGGAAATTACCACAACAAATTCAAATTCATTTAACATCATCTAACAATTCAAATATTGATGAAGTTATTATACTTGCCGACAAAATTTTTGATTTGCTCAATCAATCACATTCATCAAAATCGACTATTACAAGTATAAACAATAATAATCTTGAAAATTGTGTTAAAAGCTTAACAGAATTAACTTCAGCAATTTTTCAAAATCTTAATCAAATTAATAATGATATTAACGAATTAAGAATGAGATCTAGATCTAGATCAACAGAAAGACAAAAACCTAGATCTAAATCTCGAAACAATTCATATAGAAGAAATTTTAGTCCAACAAATAATATTTGCTGGTATCACAAAAAATTTAGAAATAATGCTTATAAATGCATACCTCCTTGCAATTTTAATCAAAATAATACAAATTCTAATCAAAATTTAAATTAAATCGTTCCATTATGATGGTGACGGATAATGGAAATATTCCCAAACCAACTCGTCGCCTATTTGTTTTTGATAAATTTAATAAACTTAATTTTCTTATCGACACTGGTGCAGTAGTATCAGTTATTCCATTTTCTAAATTCAAAATCTACAAACGTGATTCAGATCTTACATTATCGGCTGCAAATGGCTCTTCTATTGAAACATTTGGAACTAAACTTTTAAAAATTGATTTAGGTTTACGAAGAGATTTTGAATTTCCTTTTATTATTGCAAATATTTCTACACCAATTTTAGGAGCGAATTTTTTAGAAAAATTTGGAATTATAGTTAATATTAAAAATAGAGAAATTGTAGATTCAACTACTAAATTAAAAGTTTCTGGATCATCGGGGTTTTGCGATATTTTCTCTCTTAAAATTCCAATTTCAGAAAACAAATTTTCTAAATTATTAAATGAATTTCCTTCTATTACCTGTGAACCAGATTACACTAAAGAAGTGAAACACCATACGGTTCACAGGATTGAAACAAAAGGTATACTTCCATTTTCTAGACCCCGACGTCTTGATCCAATTAAACTCAAAATTGCAAAAACTGAATTCGAATTTTTAGTTAAAACTGGTATATGCCGACCATCAAACTCTCCAATTGCTTCTCCTCTTCATCTCGTTCCCAAAAAAGAACCAAATGATTGGAGACCTTGTGGAGATTATAGAAGATTGAATTTTATTACTACACCGGATAGATATCCTTTGCCACATATTCATGACTTAACTATTGATTTGAAAAATAAACATTTTTTTTCCAAAATCGATCTTGTCCGTGCTTATCATCAAATTCCCATGGCAGAAGAAGACATCCACAAAACCGCAATTACTACTCCATTTGGAATGTTTGAGTTCATTCGTATGCCTTTTGGTTTACGAAATAGTGCTCAAACATTTCAACGTTTTATTAATGAAGTATTTTCTGATTTTAATTTTGTATTCACTTATATTGATGATATTTTAATTGCTAGTGACAATGAAAAACAACATTTAGAACATTTAAAATTGATATTTAAAAGACTTGAGGAATACAATTTAAATATTAAACCTTCTAAATGCATTTTTGGTGTAGACAAATTAGATTTTTTAAGCTACCAAATTTCCTGTGAAGGTATTAAACCCTCTTTAGAAAGAATTGAAACTATTACAAATTTCGAAAAACCAACTTCTATCAATAAATTACAAAAATTTTTGGGCATGGTTAATTATTATCATCGCTATGTTAAAATGTTAGCAGCAGAACTCAGTCCTCTGCATGAAATGTTAACATTTTCTGTGAAAAATAAACTCAAACAACTTAATTGGACCAATGAAACTATTATTGCTTTCGAAAACGTTAAAAAACTGTTTGCTAAAAATACTTTACTTACTCATTTTGACAAAAATGGAATTTTGTCATTAGCTGTAGATGCATCAAATATTGCAATTGGAGCTGTCTTACAACAAAAAACCAATAATATTTTAGAACCTTTAGCGTATTTTTCAAGAAAATTAACCCCAACAGAATGTAATTATTCTACTTTTGATAGAGAACTTTTGGCAATTTATAATTCAGTTAAACATTTCAAACATTTCCTTGAAGGTAGAACATTTACCATTTATACCGATCATAAACCTTTAACCCATGTTCTAAATTCTAAAGTAGACAGATCTCCTCGTCAATTACGTCATCTTGAATATATTGCACAGTTCACTAATGATATACAATATATACGTGGAAAAGACAACATAGTTGCCGATACACTTTCCCGTATTCCAGAAGTAAACGTTATTTCAACTCAAGATATTAATTTAGAAACTTTATTTAAAGAACAACAAACAGATAAGATGTTACAAAAAATATTATCTGATACAAATGCTAAAACTAATTTAAAAGAAATAGATATTCCAATCCTAAATTTAAAAATTTGGTGTGATATTTCTCAACAACCATTTAGACCATATGTTCCACTTTCAATGAGAAGAATTATATTTGACAAAATTCACTCTCTATCTCATCCAAGTACTCGAACAACTAGAAAATTGATTCAAACTAAATATTTTTGGCCTAGAATGCGTAAAGAAATTAATGAATGGTCATCATCTTGTATTAGTTGTCAAAAATCTAAAATTACGAGAAATACAAAAACTCAAATTCAAAAAATTCCAATACCTTCTGGTCGTTTTGAACATATTCACATGGATATTGTTGGTCCTCTTCCTATATCAAAAGATTATCGTTATCTTCTAACTATTATTGATAGACATACTCGTTGGCCTGAAGTTTATCCACTTAAAGATATTTTAGCAAGTACAATAACAACTACTTTTGTTCAAAATTATGTACCAAGATTTGGTGTTCCACTAAATATTACAGTAGATCAAGGTTCTCAATTTACTTCGAAAATTTTTACTGAATTAACCAAATTATTAGGTACACATAAAATTCATACTTCACCATATCATCCTCAAGCTAATGGTATGATAGAGCGTTTTCATAGAACACTTAAGACAGCTATTATAACTTCAAATGATTCTACTCACTGGTCTGAAATTTTACCATGGATTCTTCTTGGCTTACGTACATCAATTAAAGATGATTTAAAATGTTCTTCTGCAGAACTTGTTTATGGACAAACTCTTCGATTGCCTGGTGAATTAATTGTTTCCAATAACCATAATGAAAATAATTCTTCAAATGAAATTCTTCAAAAATTAAGACAACATTTTTCACTTACTCGTTCAACAATTGTACATCATAATAAAGATACTCATTTTATTCCCAAAAATTTAGATAGTTGTGATTACGTTTTTGTTAAAGTTCTTCATAAATCTAACTTAGAAGCACCTTATGAAGGACCATTCAAAATTATCTCAAAACACAAAAACACATTTAAAATACAATATGGAAACATAATTAAAACTTTTTCAATTAATTTACTAAAACCAGCAAACACTATTATTAGCCACACATTCTAATTCAAATACATTTCAAGAGAAGAAAACAAAAAGAGTAACGTTTAACATTAATTAATTTTTTTTTTTTTCATTTATTTTCGTTTTTCTGGAGGGGGAGTATATGTGGGGGTTACTTGTTGTAATATACTTTGAATATAAAAATATTTTATTTTTTGTAAATCATGTTTTCTTTTATTTTACAATATTTCAAAATATGAAAATTTAAGATTATTAAAAAAATAGATATTTAAAAAAATACAACTTAAAAATATATAATCTGTTATTATTTTATATATAGAATACCTCTATACCCGATACCCCAATCCCTGACGATGGAAAAGTCGTCCCACCACCTGACTATGATGAAGTGAGGATAGCTATATCCCGGCTCAAAAACAACAAAGCGCCTGGAAAAGACGGACTACCCGCCGAGCTGTTCAAACACGGAGGCGAAGAGCTGGTAAAAAGCATGCATCAGCTCTTATGCAGAATATGGTCAGACGAGTGCATGCCTCCAGATTGGAATTTAAGTGTGCTCTGCCCAATCCACAAGAAAGGCGATCCCGCTAACCGCACCAACTACCGCGGAATCAGCCTTCTTAATATCGCATATAAGGTTCTTTCTAGCGTATTGTGTGAAAGACTGAAGCCCATCGTAGACAAGCTGATTGGACCTTATCAGTGTGGCTTTAGACCTGGTAAGTCTACCATCGACCAGATTTTCACGATACGCCAAATCCTGGAGAAGACCCATGATAAAAGAATCGACACACACCATCTCTTTGTCGATTTCAAAGCCGCTTTTGACAGCGCAAAAAGGAGTTGCCTGTATGCCGCCATGTCTGAATTTGACTTCCCTGCAAAGCTTATACGGCTTTGCCAAATGACGTTGAGCAATACTAACAGCTCCGTCAGAGTCGGGAAGGACCTCTCTGAGCCATTTGAAACCAAACGAGGCTTCAGACAGGGCGACTCCCTTTCGTGCGATTTCTTCAACCTGATGCTGGAGAAGATAATTCGAGCAGCAGAGCTAAACCGCAATGGTACAATCTTTTACAAGAGCGTGCAATTGCTGGCGTATGCCGATGATATTGATATCATTGGCCTTAACAACCGCGCCGTAAGCGCTGCCTTCTCTGGACTGGATAAAGAAGCGAAAAAAGTGGGTATTGCGGTCAACGAGGACAAGACGAAGTATTTGCTGTCATCAAAGAAAGAATCGGCGCACCTGCGCCTTGGCAGCCACGTCACTGTTGATAGTTACAAATTTGAAACTGTGAGGGACTTCGTCTATTTGGGAACCAGCATTAACACCGAAAATAATATCAGTCTAGAAATCCAACGGAGAATCACTCTTGCGAACAAGTGCTACTTTGGACTGAGTAGGCAATTGAGAAGTAAAGTCCTCTCTCGAAGAACAAAGATCGCGCTCTATAAGTCTCTCATCATACCTGTCCTGATGTATGGCTCAGATTCATGGACAATGTCAAGAGAAGATGAGATGGCCCTTGGAGTATTTGAGAGAAAAGTTCTCCGGAAGATTTATGGTCCTTCCCGTGATGCCGACGGCGAGTATCGAAGGAGATTTAACGATGAGCTGTACGAGCTTTACGCAGATCTGACTATAGTCCAGCGAATTAAAGCCCAAAGGCTCCGCTGGCTGGGTCACGTCATGCGAATTGACAAAGAAGCTCCAGCCCAGAAGGTTTTCCAATCGTCACCCGAATTCGGCAGCAGAGGAAGGGGGAGGCCTCGACTGAGATGGAAACAACAGGTGGAGGATGACTTGAACTCCCTTGGGGTTTCCAATTGGCGTCAGTTATCGCTAAAAGGAATGACTGGCGTGCTTTGATAGGCGACGGCCAAAATCGCTTAGGCGGTTAAGCGCCAATAAATGATGAATGATGAAAATCAGAAATAGAAAAGTGATTGAAAGTAAAAAAATAAAATTTGTTGGAAATGAAAGGAAAGGGAATAATATAAAATAAATAAAAATGAAACAAAATGAAATAAATAAAAGTATTAAATAATAGGAAGGGAAAGGGATGGATAAAAGGAAAATAAAGGTAAGTTGAGGTAAGGAACGGAAAATATGACAGAAAAAATCAAAGGCAAATAAAGGTAGGGAAAGGAAAGGAATGGAAAAGAAAAAAGGAAGGGAAGAAAGGAAATGTAATGTAGGTAAAGCAGTGGAAAAGAGAAGCAAAAGGAGAAAGACAAAGAAAGGAAAGAAGAAACAAAAGAAGGGAAAGAAAAGATAGCGAGGAAGAAGGTATGGAAAATAAATGAAAATAAAAAGAAAGAAAAATAAAGGAAAGAAAAAAGCTAAAAAAAAAATAAGTAAAGGAAATGAATGAAAAACAAGTAAGGAAAGCTGTCTTCGGCTGTGCCGAAGGCTATATACCTTTCATGAATAAGCGTCACGATTTGCACTGTTCGATCCCCAGTACAGCCTGTTTCAATTTAACTATATTTACTATACACATTACACATCTTTGTTATAATTTAAAAAAACTTACAAAATAATAGGATCCGAGTTATCGGAACAATCGATTGTATGGAGGATATATATTATACGTGTTCAATTGTACTGACTTACACTATACACATTACATATGTAGAAAGTACTAAAGGTGCAATATTTTACGTTCCTAACTTTTTAAATGCGGAAGTATTGGCCTTATATCGGAACAACCGGTTGTATGGGGCTATATGTTATATTTACCTGATCTTCATGATTTTCCTCTACCTAACTTTTTAATTGCAGAAGTTTTGGTCAAAAAACCTTATATCTGAACAATCGGTTGTATGGGGGCTATATGTTAAATTTGCCCGATCTTTTTGATTTTCACTATATACACTACATAAATAGAAAGTACTCGAGATGCAAAATTTTACGTTCCTAACTTTTTAATTGCAGAAGTTTTGGCCAAAAAACCTTATATCTGAACAATCGGTCGTATGGGGGCTATATGTTACATTTGCCCGATCTTGTTGATTTTCACTATATACATTACATAAATAGAAAGTACTCGAGTTGCAAAATGTTACGCTCCTAACTTTTTAATTGCAGAAGTGTTGGCCAAAAAACCTTATATCTGAACAATCGGTTGTATGGGGGCTATATGTTACATTTGCCCGATCTTGTTGATTTTCACTATATACACTACATAAATAGAAAGTACTCGAGTTGCAAAATTTTACGTTCCTAACTCTTTAATTGCAGAAGTTTTGGCCAAAAATTCTTATATGTGAACAATCGGTTGTATGGGGGCTATATGTTACATTTTCCCGATCTCGTTGATTTTCACTATATACACTACATAAATAGAAAGTACACGAGTTGCAAAATGTTACGCTCCTAACTTTTTAATTGCAGAAGTGTTGGCCAAAAAACCTTATATCTGAACAATCGGTTGTATGGGGGCTATATGTTACATTTGCCCGATCTTGTTGATTTTCACTATATACATTACATAAATAGAAAGTACTCGAGTTGCAAAATGTTACGCTCCTAACTTTTTAATTGCAGAAGTTTTGGCCAAAAAACCTTATATCTGAACAATCGGTTGTATGGGGGCTATATGTTACATTTGCCCGATCTTGTTGATTTTCACTATATACATTACATAAATAGAAAGTACTCGAGTTGCAAAATGTTACGCTCCTAACTTTTTAATTGCAGAAGTTTTGGCCAAAAAACCTTATATCTGAACAATCGGTTGTATGGGGGCTACATGTTACATTTGCCCGATCTTGTTGATTTTCACTATATACACTACATAAATAGAAAGTACTCGAGTTGCAAAATTTTACGTTCCTAACTTTTTAATTGCGGAAGTTTTGGCCAAAAAACCTTATATCTGAACAATCGGTTGTATGGGGGCTATATGTTTTACTGGTCCGATCTTGTCAGTTCAGACAAATAATTCCTATATTACAAAATGGTGGCCACATACAAAATTTCAGCCAGATATCTCAAAAATTGAGGGACTAGTTTGCGTTCAAACAGACAGACGGACAGACGGACATGGCTAAATCAACTCAGCTTGTCATCCTAATCATTTCGGTATACTTATTGATGGGTCCATCTCTTCTTCTTCTCATACTTACAAACATCGGACCAAAGTTATAATACCATTTCATGTTCATGCAAGGTATAAAAGTGAAATGAAAGAAGAGAAAAGGAAAGAAAAGGAAAAGAACGAAGAAGATAAGGAACGTAAATAAAAGGGAAGAGAAGGAAAGAAAAGCAAAAGAAATAAATTGAGATGAAAGGAGAGGAAAGGAAAGGAAATAAAAGCAAATGAATGCTAAGGAAAGGAAAGGAAAGAAATACGTATGAAGACGGCCTAAGAAGAATAATAATTATCAACATTGAAACTATATTACTGAATGGTGTAAAGAGGGAGGAAAAGGCAAAATGAATAGGAATGTATAGAAACAAAAAATATACAAAATATGGAAAAGAAAGGAAAATTTAAGAAATAGCAGAAAGGTAGGAAAATAAAATAAGGTTTTGTGGTTGAATTTCAACCACTGGGCGAACTCTAGTGGTATATAAAAGTGGAAACCCGAATGTAAATGCGAATGTATATAATTTAAAAACACTGTCCCAGGCTCAACTATTTACACATTATAGTATAGCTAAATACAAATGGAAACTGGTTGGACCTCGTCTTATCGTTGGAAGGACCCCATCATGGTACTATAGAGTTTTGTTCACAGTTGATTATATAAATGGTGGCCAAACAAGGTGCTCAAACGACTTCTACTAGACAGATTTTCTAATTTATAAAGATTCCATTTCTTCTTCCATGTATTTGCGTACTTCAGTTGCGAGAAATGTTCAAACCAATCCCCAACCTTGGGAGCGAGGATCAACAAATTTGTGCTCGTAGGTCAAAACCCCGAATGCGAGTATTCGCAGTATCGCCTATAGGTGCTACATACATTATTACATAGCTTTCTTATATTCTCCATTCTTTACTTGCAATTCTTTAAATGCAAATTTTACTTTGGAAAAATATCACATGTACTGGTGTTAGGGTTTTGTGGTGCACGTTGCTGAATGCATATATCGGTTTTGCTAATAATAATTGAACTATGATTTCCTAATTGATTTATAATCAATTATTGCTCTTCTGTTTAGAGTTGGACTTCTTATACGGAAGCTTATGCTGATGTTATACATATTTCTACTTTGACTTTGACCTTGTGTTGACTAACTGTATTAAAAATCGTGCAAATAAATTGTACTATACAGCAGGAAAAATATAACTAGGTTCCGTAATTTATAAATAGCCGTTTATGTATGTAGGTCTAATCAAGAAATCATAGTAAAATATGGTGCTATTTGCTGTGGCAAAGGGCAAATGTTATTCAAAATCTTAGCTACAAATATTAAGCCTTGCGCCTCTCAAAATCAATATCCTTCTTTCACTTCAACGTAGCGTTGAACTACTAAAAAATGTAAACCACACTGTAACTATGATATTTTTCTGAAATTTGACCTTCTGTGGATCGCTTTTGCCGAACGGTATACTCACTGGCACTGGTCCTCATAAAAAGGCAAAATATTTCATACTAACATTTCAAAACAATTCACCCTTTTTCTGCAGGTTCACACATTTCCCACATGTTTCAACATAAGGTTGCTGACACTTTTCTTAGCGTATTTTCTTTCTATTTTTTAATAAAAAAAAGATGGGATGATTAGTTGTGGAAAATTAAAGTGGGCCGAAATGAATTAAACTTGAAAAATATTCGTTATTCCTTAAATAATTCAATACAAGTTCGTGCCTTTAGTCTTTCGTTCCCTTAGTGCAGTAACTGCAGTAACTGTAATGTTACTTGGAAATATGAAAAGAAATTTTAATTTGTCAAAATATAAGTAAATTCTACAGTAAATAGAATATTAAAATGAACATATATTTGTCCATATTGCTCGATTATATCTTTCATCCCTAATGTGTATTCTACGTATACGTATGCACATTTGCATTTAATAGTGAGAGCAATATAAAAAAGTCAATGTAGTCCAAGCTCTAGGCATAATTGTTGAAAATTTGTTACTAGCCCTGGGCACATTTGTTCAATAAGTTTCTGTTACAACGCTTCGGATGTTCAGCAGTTGTCTAAATGCAGTGTTGATTTCTTCAACTGCATGTTAAGTCTTAGGGTTATATTCTATATTTTAACCGGTACCTTCCTTACCGAAATTTTTACAGCAAGGCTGCCAAAATTAAAAATTTAGTCTATTTCTGTTTTCTAAATAGCTGAAAAATCGAACAAAACTATTTTACCGCATGATTTTGTGGCCAAAGTTTTGCGAAATCGTTCAATTACGGCATAAAGGGAAATGAAGCAAATAAATCGCAGTACTTGCAGTGGAACATCCTTTTACAGTTGACGTTCACATATTTGCTGAGAAAGAAAGCAGATGGGATTTAAATTGTATTTGGCCACAGAGGACACAGCTGAAACTCTTTTTGAAACAGAAATTTATAACTTTAACCCTCTCTTTAGTTGCTGGTTAAATAATAATCAGAAAAGTTTTGGGAACTATTTTCTAGCTTAAGTGAGATATAATAAACTCAATTCCGTCAACAAAAATTCAATATGTCCTTTCATTCGTCTGCCAGTCGAGAAATAAGAAACCGTGCCTTCGGGCAATCTTGTCGATTAGAGCAAAAAATTTAACACTTACAATTATTATTACTTAAGGAACAATTAGAGCGAGATGCCAGAGCCTAAAAGCGTCACTTATTTTATAATGGATGAAACCAAAACCGATCGATAGTCCTCCCCGAATCTAGAAAGAATGTGAAAATTTCAAAGCTGTACCTATGACAAGGGCCTAGGAATCGGGGGTCAAAGTAGCCAAAAAATGACCCTAACTTCAATTATTTTATAATGGATGATTTTCACATATTTGACGTAGATTACCACCCCGCGTCAGTATCAAGTGTTGTTAGACCCGTACCAGTGACAAGGCTGCAGCCAGACACCCACAGTTCACGGATTTTCCTATGGAAATTTATTCAGGCATTTGGGCTACTTTGGCTGCTTTTAACTACCCAATATTTTCCCATTTTTTGTAGAATACTACCCTCAAGTAGTATCAAGCTCATTTAGACTTCGTCTCATGGCAAAAACTTCAGCCAGACACCTCAAAACTCGGGAAATTCCACTCGTTTTTACTGCGCTTTCACATGTTTCTCCAACTTTGACTACGTTTAAACAGCGGATCTTTACACATGTGTCGTATAACACTACCCTTAACTAATATCAGGCATTTTAAGACTTTGGCCAATGACAAAAACTTCAGCCAGACACCTCAAAGCTCGGGATTTTCACTCATTTTTACAGAGATTTCACTTGTTTCAGCAGGTTTCTCCAAATTTGACTACGTTTAAAAGGCGGATCTTTACACATGTATCGTATAACACTACCATTAACTAATATCAGGCATTTTAAGACTGCGATTTAAAAGTAGCCAAAGTTTGTCAAACCCACTTAAACATGTGAAAGCGCAGTAAAAATTAGTGAAATTTCCCGAGTTTTGAGGTGTCTGGCTGAAGTTTTTGCCATTGGCCGAAGTCTAAAAATGCCTGATATTAGTTATCCTCGTGAAGGGTGGATACCTTGCCGCGGTACGAGGGCTTAAGTCGATAGCCACAGGGCTACGCTGCCCTTGTGATCATAGCTCCGTACGGCACTTCATCACGAGAGCAGCCTAGCCTCTCTGGCGCGACGACAAAGATCTTCCCCCTCCCAATCCAGGGTGTTATGCGAAACCGTGCCCATTGGACGTTTGCAGCCGGGAGGCAAATCGTGGCTGTATTTGAACGGAGCCTCTCTGACACCGGGTCGCCTCAGAGAGTAAGCATGGCCTTACCGCGGTACGGGGGTCTGCCGCGGCGGACGACACATTTTCCCCTACTCTTCCCTTGACCCTAAGCTGGCCTTGTCCGGCGATGGGTCGTACGAACAAGATGACCTCGAATAACCTGAATAAAAACGAAAAATCTAAAAAACAAACAACGCCAAATTTCACTCCTCAGCAAAGGAGAGCTATGGAGGAGCAGGCGAGGAAGCAACAACAACGCCGGAGGACAACCTCCGTTCCACAATCAAGGGGGGGATCGACAGCGATGGCAACTACGAGTCGGTCAACCAACCCTCTATCGAATAAGATTGACTTGATGGGAGCTAGCACCAGTGCGGTTGCCAACGCAGCTAAGCGGACAACGGCGGATGCTAAACTCCCATCAACCGCTGATATGAAAACCAGTATCTTTACGTCTGTGGCAGCGGTCTCACGACCTGGCCTCGGAGTTTCGAAGGAGAAGGAAGCTGCAACTGATATGTCGGCAAGGAGAGCGACCGCGATGGCAACTACGGGTCCGCACTCCAGGGAGACATCTCCCCGCCGCTTCACATACCACGAGAAAAGATTGGCTGCAAAGATCCTGAAGAGGTATGAAGGGGTACCGCAGGAATCACTGTCGCCGAATTCCAGTAAATCTGTAGAGCTAGCGAAAGCTGTGATACCGGATTTCCAAAATTCTTACATGCCAAAGAGGTTAAAAGTTAACCCTTTCAAGCGCCAGAGATCGGATCTGGAGTTTATTCCCCCTCCCAAGCGGCATCAGAACACCTCTGGAGCGGGCAAACTAAGCTTTGCTGAGGTAACCAAGGACAGGATCCTTATAGGCGTCCTTGACCGAGGCAATGACCGTCTGGCCATCCCCAAGGACCGGTGGCGTTACGTGCGAAATGAACTCGGCAACATTCTTCTCAACGTTGCTCCGGAGTTACCGGGTAGTTCGGCACGAGTAACGGATGCGGGTTGGCACCAGGGTCAAATTAAATTACTCGCATGCGAGGATGCAAAAACCGTAGCACTGTACAAGGCAGCAGCTGCTAAACTGGGTGAAGTCTACCAGGGCGCAAAGATAGAGGTCGTCGACTGGAAGGACATTCCAGCTCGTCCAAGGGCAAGGGCGTGGATTCCGGCCATCCCTGACGAACCCGAGAGAATACTCGGGATGCTACGGCTAATGAATCCGTCCCTCCCAACGCATGGTGGTGCTTCAGATTAACTTGCACAAATCTAAAGTGGCTTCGGCTGCTTTAAGTAGTCGTCTTTCTAAAGGCGACGTGGATGTGGTCCTCATCTAAGAACCCTGGGTCAATAGCTCGAGAATCTGCGGATTGGGGACTAAGGGCTTCAAGCTCATTCGAGCCAGCGAGGAGAGCAAAGTCAGAACGTGTATTTTGGTCAAGTCTGAGTTGAACTCCTTTCTCCTACCTAACTACACCAATGGTGATATTACCGCTATCAGTCTAACGGTCGACAGCACCCGCCTGACGGTGGCGTCGGTCTATATGCCCTACGACGCCGAAGAACCCCCACCACAAACGGAGGTGAAAGACCTGGTGTCAAATTTCTGCACAGGTAATCTTATTATTGGAGCGGACGCTAATGCTCACCATGTCCAATGGGGGAGCTCCGATATCAATGCCAGGGGCGAGTCTCTGTTTGATTACCTCTTAACAACTAACCTGGGAATTTGCAACGTGGGTAATGAGCCTACTTTTATCACTAAGACCCGCAGGGAGGTCATAGACCTCACTATCTGTAGTGAAGGCGCTTATGAGTGGGTCAGAAAATGGCGGGTTCTGGAAGAACATTCATTCTCCGACCACCGTTACATAGAAATGGTTCTAGACTTTATTGTAGAACAACCTATTATGAAGCGCAATCCACGTAACACTAATTGGCAGTTACACAATGAAATATTAGACAGAGACCTGCCAGTACTGCCCTCACAGGCCCCCTCATCAGTAGAGGAGCTGGAGGATCTTGTTACTACATTTACATCGGCGCTCTCAAATGCTCTAGGACAGGCTTGTCCAGTGCCAAAACCACGCGGTAAACACAGGCCACATTGGTGGTCCTACGATTTGGACTCGCTCCGCAAATCATGCCGGAAACAATTTAACAAGGCCAAGACCCTCGGCTCTGAGCCTCACTGGCACGAATATAAAGCTAAACTAAGGGCCTATAAAAAAGCTCTGAGACAGGCGAAGAGGACCTCGTGGAGAAATTTCTGCACTGGCGTCGAAAAGGTCGACGATACAGCGAGACTTAGACGAGTTCTCTCGAAAAGTCAAACAGCCATCAGCTATTTGCGAAAACCTGACGGATCCTGGACCAGCACGGAAGAGGAAACCCTTGAGCTGCTCTTGAATACACATTTTCCGGGGAATCTGCATGACGCACCACTAGCATCTGCAACAAACCTGGCAGTAAATATACCCATCACTGAGGAAAGGGTAAGGTGGGCAGTTAAGAGCTTTGAACCGTATAAGGCTGCCGGGCCGGACGGGATTATCCCCGCGCAACTTATAAACACGTTGGAGACATCAGCTAAATGGCTGGTATTTCTCTTCACAGCCTGCCTGGCTCTCAACCACATTCCGGGCTCCTGGAGAAGCGCCACGGTAGTGTTTATCCCTAAGGCTGGGAAGGCATCCCACTACGAGCCAAAAGATTACAGACCGATCAGTCTCTCGTCCTTTGTACTCAAAACCTTTGAGAGGATACTAAGCGACTACCTTTCAACGACTATTGATAGCAACCTTATCTCTAGCTATCAGCATGCATACACCAAGAGTAAATCAACAGAAACTGCTCTGCACAGCCTAGTATCTGTCATTGAGAAATCGCTGTGTGAAAAGGACTACTGTCTCGTGGCCTTCTTAGACATTGAGGGGGCTTTCAACAATATAAGCCCGGAGGCGATCAACTCCGCTCTAACTAATCTGGGCGTAGATAGACCTCTAACTGGTTTAATTGACCAACTTCTAAGAGGAAGGAAAATAGCTTCTTCACTTGGTACGGTCGAGTTATCACGCTATGTCACAAGGGGAACGCCCCAGGGTGGTGTTCTTTCCCCGCTTTTATGGAACCTCACAGTCAACTCGTTGCTACGTGACACAAGCTGGGGGGGCGGGAAGATAGTGGCATACGCAGACGATTTAGCTATTGCATTCAGAGGCAAGTTCCCACAAACTCTGTGTGACCTGATGCAAGTAGCACTGCGAGAGGTTTCGAGGTGGTCCTCTCGCTGCGGACTTAGTATCAACCCGGGGAAAGTGGAACTTGTCCTCTTCACCAACCGGTACAAAATACCGCCACTAAGCCTACCAGAACTAGATGGCACGCGCCTGGGCTTGTCGGATAAGGCCAAGTTTCTAGGCATAGTTCTGGACAGGAAACTGAATTGGAAGGAGAATGTTCTTCAGCGCCAGAAGAAAGCTTGCATCGCTCTTTACACATGCAAAAGAGCCATTGGCAAAAAATGGGGGCTCAGCCCTAGAGTATGCAGTTGGATCTACACGGCCATCATTCGCCCAATCATGCTGTATGGAGTCGTCGTATGGTGGCCGGCACTGAGCAAGACAACATACCTGAATCTGTTGCGGAAAGTCCATAGATCCAATATGATCTGTATAAGCGGTGCGCTAAGGACAACGCCCAACGAAGCCCTCCAGGCCATTCTGGGCATTTTGCCACTTGATCTGGAAGGGTTTCGGTCAGCGGCGGCATCAGCTCTGCGCCTAAGAGAAACCTCCATTTGGGGTGCGGGTACTATTGGACACTCCAGTATTCTGGAATCTTACAGCTTTCTCCCTCTAAGCACAGATCGTTGTGCGACCACTACAGTCGGGGATAGCTGCTTCAAAATAAACATTCCCAGCAGAGAAGACTGGGAGAGGACGGATTGGTGTCCCGAAACAAATGGTGGCACTTCCATATACACCGACGGCTCGAAGTTGGACGGCAGAGTTGGAGGAGGGGTTTATTCAAGGGATTTGGACCTTGAACTCTCCTTCAGACTACCTGATCATTGTAGCGTCTTCCAGGCGGAAGTCTCGGCAATCCGGGACGCCGCGGCCTGGTTAAGCAAACGTGTTATCGGAGGAGATATCACTATTTTCAGCGATAGCCAGGCGGCAATCAAATCCCTTGGCTCATACACGTTCAACTCTGAACTGACGCTCAGCTGTCGTCGATCTCTTCAGGAGATGGCCCAACAGAACCGCGTAAACCTCATATGGGTCCCGGGACATAGGGACATTGAGGGAAACTGTAAGGCAGACGAGCTTGCCAGGCAGGGCACGACCAAGCAGGTTCTTCGGGATAAAGAGCGCTTAGGTATGCCGTTTGCCACATGCAAACTAATGCTGAAGGAGCACACACTCCGTCAAGCCAACGAAAGATGGCTGCAATCCCCAGGGTGTCGGATATCGAAACAAACCTGGCCAAAATGGGATCTTAAAAGGTCTAGACGCATTTATGCCCTAACTAGGAGGGAAATCTGCCTCATTGGTAGGCATGCAGAAAGGCTAAGTGTGCCCCACCGACGATGCTGCAGGAGTTGCAAAGATGATGAGGAGGAGGAAACGGTGGAGCACCTCATCTGCAACTGTCCGGCTTTAAGCGGCGTGAGAACGGGCTTTTTGGGAGTTCCGTTCCTAGATAGTCTAAGCCAGATCGCGGAACTGGACATAAAGGACTTGATGGGCTTCATAAAGTCATCTAAGTGGTTCGAGGAGGAGTAACGGTGTCGGTTTAGGAGTGTCAGTCCCGGGATTCTGCTATGTGGAAAATCCCAACAACTCAGGGATTTTCCATATGGCTGGGTCCCGGGGCTGACTTTCCTTGTGTTGGTGGTATCACAACGGGCCTTCAAAACTGGCCTAAGTGTGCCTCTGCGGCAGCCACTTGAACCTACCTACCTAGTTAATGGTAGTGTTATACGATACTTGTGTAAAGATCCGCCGTTTAAACGTAGTCAAAGTTGGAGAAACCTGCTGAAACAAGTGAAATCTCTGTAAAAATTAGTGAAAATCCCGAGCTTTGAGGTGTCTGGCTGAAGTTTTTGCCATTGGCCGAAGTCTAAAAATGCCTGATATTAAATGGTAGTGTTATACAACACATGTGTAAAGATCCGCCGTTTAAACGTAGTCAAAGTTGGAGAAACCTGCTGAAACAAGTGAAATCTCTGTAAAAATTTGTGAAAATCCCGAGCTTTGAGGTGTCTGGCTGAAGTTTTTGCCATGGGACGAAGTCTAGAAATGATTGAAATTACTTAAGGGTATTTTCCTACGAAGCATGTGAAAAGATCCGTCATTTAAAAGCAGTAAAAGTGGGACGAACAAGAGAAAGCAAAATTAATAGAAAAGTAAAAGTTCCCGAACTTTGAGGTGTCTGGCTGAAGTTTTTGCCATGGGATGATGTCTGGAAATGGTTGATTCTACTTAAGATAGCATTTTACGACACATGTGTGAAGATCTGCGATTTAAAAGTAGCCAAAGTTTGTCAAACCCACTTAAACATGTGAAAGCGCAGTAAAAATTAGTGAAATTTCCCGAGTTTTGAGGTGTCTGGCTGAAGTTTTTGCCATGGGACGAAGTCTAAAAATTACTGAAACTACTTAAGGGTAGTGTCCTACGACACATGTGCAAAGATCCGTCATTTAAAAGCACTAAAAGTGGGACAAACAAGAGAAAGCACATTAATAGGAAGATAAAAGCTCCCGAACTTTGAGGTGTCTGGCTGAAGTTTTTTCCATGGTATGATGTCTGGAAATGCTTGATTCTCTTAAGGGTAGCATTTTACGACATGTGTGAAGATCTGTTATTTAAAAGAGGCCAAAGTTGGGCAAAACCGCTTAAACTGTGAAAGCGCAGTAAAAATGAGTGAAATTTCCCGAGTTTTGAGGTGTCTGGCTGAAGTTTTTGCCATGAGACGAAGTCTAAAAAAGCCTTATGCTACTTGAGGGTAGTATTCTACAAAAAATGGGAAAATATTGGGTAGTTAAAAGCAGCCAAAGTGGCCCAAATGCGTGAAATTGGTAAAACAGAATAAATTTCCATAGGAAAATCCGCGAACTGTGGGTGTCTGGCTGGAGCCTTGTCACTGGTACGGGTCTAACAACACTTGATACTGACGCGGGGTGGTAATCTACGTCAAATATGTGAAATTCATCCATTATAAAATAAGTGAAGTTAGGGTCATTTTTTGGCAACTTTGACCCCCGATTCCTAGGCCCTTGTCATAGGTACAGCTTTGAAATTTTCACATTATTTCTAGATTCGGGGAGGACTATCGATCGGTATTGGTTTCATCCATTATAAAATTAGTGACGCTTTTAGGCTCTGGGATCTTGGTCTAAATGTTTTTATTGCAATAAGTTTAAATAAACAATGAATAATAAGTAAATAGAGTATTTCTTTGTATAGATACTCCCCCCACTGAATGCAGTCATGAACATTATATCCGTTGACTTATGCGGCAAACTATCTGCGGCATTCTCCTCCTTCCGACTTGGGAATTTACCATAATGGAGAGACCTTGGGGAAGGTCACTCTTTCTTCCTTAAAAATCCTCCTGTGTACAGCTCGGCCTTTTTTTTGTTGTTGTGGTTTTGTTTGGGAGAGAGGTCCTTCTCATGACAGTGTCTTCCAGGCATTGGCGGCCGCCGTGATGTAGCGGTTAAGTGTTCGGCCTTCTACACCAAGTCGTGGCGGTTCGATGCCCGACAAAAGTAACATCAAAAATTATTTAGAGAAAGAATTTTTCTAAACGGGGTCGCCCCTCGGCAGTAGTTTCGCAAACTCTCCGGGTGTATTTCTGCCATGAGAAGCTTCTCAGCAAAAAATTCATTTGCTTTGCAAGTGCCGTTCGGAGTCGGCAAAAAACTGTAGGTCCCGCCAACTTGTAGGAAAAACTCAAAAGCAACACACCACAAGCTGGAAAGAGAAGCTCGGCTAAAAATCTGGTTAGAGGTTATGATAACCTGTTGGTATATCGCCGCCAATAGTTTTTTTTTTTTATGCGGCAAACTATCTGCGGCATTCTCCTCCTTCCGACTTGGGAATTTACCATAATGGAGAGCCCTTGGCGAAGGTCACTCTTTCTTCCTTAAAAATCCTCCTGTGTACAGCTCGGCCTTTTTTTTGTTGTTGTGGTTTTGTTTGGGAGAGAGGTCCTTCTCACGACAGTGTCTTCCAGGCAGAAGTGACCGCTATACAAGAAGCTATAGAATTACTGAAGACAGTGTACATCAATAGCGGTGATGTATACATCTTATTTGATAGCCAAGCAACCTTCAAGGCGCTAAGGGTCTTCACATGCAACTCCAGGGCTGTGGATATGGCTGAGCACTCTCAATTCACCTGGTATGGGTGCCTGGACTCTGTGGCATACCGGAAAACGAGATGGAAGACAAGCTAGCTACCACCCTCCGCTCCGCTTTCACAGTGCTGGAAGGGTTTAGGCATGTTGCAAAGAATAATTTTGTTCAACATAAACCATGTTAAACTAAAAAGAAAGATCCTGTCAAATTTACATGAGATAGTGAGGCAGGTACTTGAGCGTTGCCATTGGAGCGGTTTACAGGGTTATTGTTATTATTATTTTACCAATATGGGTACCAAATGAAAGGTATTTTCAGCCGCAAATCAGCTAAGATATTTTAAAAACGCCTTCCCATTTAATTTGTTCCGGCATATATCGACCACAATCTCGGGAATGGCTGAGGCGATTTTAATCAAATTTAATCTCTCTATACTTGGGTATTGCCACTTGGGGCGGCTAACAGGTTAAACACCTATCTCATTGGCTTTTTGTTCTTTCAACTATTGAGCAAGACAAACAAAAATATTTCTAGGCATGATTACCACCTAGAGTTGCCACTTAATCCTATTATATGTATGTAGGAACAGACAATACTAACCTACCTGAACACGGACACACTGTGGGTACAAAAGCAACCCGCACAGGAAAATATTATTAAAATGAACAATATAGAATTGAAATGGTTGTCAACTTGTGAGCGTAGAGAAAAATACTGCCGTCCTTAGCAAAAAGGCAGTATGTTATAAAAATTGATTATCGAGAAAACTGAAGTTGAAGTTGGGGTGTGTTCAAACTAAATAACTAGCTATTTTACTACATAACAGACATAAATGAATATTGAGATATTAAAAGGCTTCATGTAGATACATTTGCATCTGATTATGTGCGAAAATCATCCCTGGGGCCTTAAAGGATCAGAGAACTGCCTTTCTGCTTTGTAAATCGAAAAGCAGTAAAATATCATTTACTGCTTTTTTGGATTGTAAAAAAAAATTTATTATTTTTTGGAGAGATACTGCCTTTCTGCTTTGTAAATCCAAAATAAATAAAAATTCTTTTACTGCTTTATTGGTTTGTAAGTCAAAGTTGCTGCCGTTCTCTCCATATATTCCAAGCAGCATTTTTAACTTTGTGAGCATAAAGGCAGTACATTTTCATTTGTACTGCCTTTTTACACTGTGATACCTGTATACTGCTTTTTTGTTCTGGAAAGATACAAGAGATTCTAGATGTATCACCAACTTAAACCTTGTTTTATCGTTAAAATTGCATTCTGACCGATACTTTTTATAATCAGTGAATTGTAAGACATTGAAATAATGTAATGGTATCAAAATTCCTAAAAGGCAGTAAAATGATTTTACTGCCTTCTTGCTAAGGACGGCAGAATAGTGTCTTTTACGTCATGTTGCAAGGTAGGGTAAGTAAAATTATACATAAAACCATTATATATTTATTGATAGGTATCTACAACAAACTAAATTATATGGCAACTTCTAGTTCCGAACCAAAGCTCGTTTGCCAAGGTCTCGGGAAGAACTTTCCTTTTGAATTTCTCTGCAGACAGTAGGGTTGAAACATTTGAACTGGGGACCGAACTAAGATCATTCAGAACTAGCTCCTTCATTGTACTAAAAAAACACAGCTCTGATAAACATTGGGATAAATTAATAATAAAAAAAGTAGTTGCTTTTTCGAAACCTTTCCTCAAATTTTGAAAGTTTCTTCATACAATTTGATGTCAAATTTATGAAAATTTGAGAAAAAGTAATTGAATTTTTTATTAATTTATCCCATTGGTTCACCTGAATGCGTTTCTCAAAATTTTATGGTATGATTTTTTCTAAAAAGTGAAGGTTTCGTATTTCCTCTTGCCATTGCCACATAATGTGGCATAAAACATACTGAACCCAGATTAGGCAAGTAAATCTCATTGCCTCTAATTTTTCCGAAAACCAGCATAAAATAATATAAAGCCTATTAAGATAAAAAACATTATACAAATTTTGGCACAAATACGTAAAGATGGTTATCTCTGTTGCATGTACAAAGATCACTGACACAAGGTGCAAATAATACAAATTTCTCACAGATAAAATGCAGATTTCTTTATTTCAATTTGATTAAATTTCTTAAGTAAAGAAATATTGATGGGAATCAAATAAACGAGATAGAATCGTATCGGATTCCTAAAAAGGAAATACATAAAAAATCTGTATTACTTGTACATTCATGTGTCTGCACACTGCGATAATGTAAATGCCCCAAAAAACGTTAGAAAACAAATAAAATCTGTATAAGCGATCATGTGCGCGCACTCAACACCTGTACGCAGTTCTCACGTTGGAACAGAACAACCCTCAAACGTAGTGTTAGCATCGGCGCAATTATTCGATGGCGGTAGCGATGTTTGACAAAGAATTTGATGTCGTTTTAGCGGATTCTGTCACGCCCTGCTATACGCTCAATATGTTTATAAATTATGAGTCGTTCACTTTAAATGTGCAAATAAAATTAGGTACCCACTGATAGATTGAAAAATCTATAGCACTTCAGGATACACCCCGCTATAAAATATGAATGCTCATAAATGTTTCCTATCCAAATCGACCATAAATCAATAAAAGTAGCACAGGAGCGCGGATGACAGATGAGATGGATATTTATGTAGGTATTTACCTGTTTTGTAATTTTCCCACACACAAGGACAAGCGGAACTACACACTATTTAAAGAAAAGGATGTGTTGCTGTCATGGATGTTGATGTGATGGATACGCATTTTTCTGTATTTGTGTGTATAAACAAGTGAACTTCTACCAACAGCTTGTTGATAGATATGCATGTGATTTGATTGTTTATATATGCCGAAGAGCTAGAATGCGGTTAGCCTAAGTTGAATCCGGGATAGGTCGCAAAGGAGCATGCGACTAATGTAATTGAAAACTTTTTATGTGGGTTGAACTGATCCTTTTCGTTTGAGTATGCTACACAAATTGAAATTGAGTTATGTCAACTATACTTATAACAGACTAGTTGGTACATTTGTACTCCACTGTGGACAAAAGGTATTAGTTGCCGACAATTCTCTTTAGAGATTAATCTCAAATATTTTTGCAAAGGAGATACGCCTGCTTTGTAGTCTATAAATTCTTTTGTTAACGCGTTTAATACGCTTTTGAAAAAAAAAAGCAAAAAATTGATGTGAATGGTGAGAATGAAATTGAGTTTATGTGCTTGTGCTTGTGGTAAAAATGTGTACTTGTATGTGTCTGCAAAAGGTCATTGTGCTGCCTTGTGATCGTTTGAAGAATTTTGAATGGTGTGCTGTTTTTATTATCGTTTTGTAGCTGCCACAGTTAGTATTGTTGCAAGGACCTTTCTTTACAAGTGTGCGTCGCACTTTTCAATCGCACTTCTAGATGCTCTTACACGAAGAGAATTTTTTACTAAAAACAAGGCACAAACAAGAAAATCGAGGAATGATTTTGAACTTGGAAAGTTTTTTCTTAATATTAAGAAAGTCCAGGATTTCAAAATTTTTAGATAAATACGAAAATGTTTTTCCAATTCTGTCTTGATAATCACTAAAATAAATAAGAAATGTTTTCCTAATTCTGCCTTAATAAACACTAAACACTACTGTTGAAGAACCCGTTTTCTTCAAAAGTTTCAATCGTAGTTTTTGTTTTTTTTTGTCAAAAAAAAAAAAATTTCCCTAAAGATATTTTTTTAAATTAATTATATTTTTGAAAATATTTTCTTGGTTTTTTTTAAATATTTTTGAAACATTTTTTCTTCTTATATTTTGTTATTGTTTTTAATAAGAATATAGCTTGCTTCTTTAAAGTAAACTTTTTTGATTAAATTCAGTGAAAATCAAGTAAATTTTAAAAATTTCTCAAGTTATTTACTAATTTGAGAAATATATTTTTCTCCGTGTATGGTGTAGAGGCTTTTTGGTTTAGAGGGTAGTTATATTCCGGAAGTAAGAACTTAGTTACCTATAAAAAAAGATGAAAATTGGTGGAAAAGAACTAAAAATCTTTACTTACAGAAATCCTGAGCACAGGAATTATGTCAATATCTATGGTCGTAATATGAATTTCTATTGTTGCTATATACATATCTATAATAATAATAGTAGAGACAGCGTATTAATATGTATGGGCGAATTGTAAATTTACCTAACAATGTTACAACTTGTTGGAACGTTTTTTTGATTCAAAACTTTTTTAATTTCTTTTGATTGAACATTTTTCTAAAAATTTTATAATGTGCCGTAGCCGAATGGTAGAACACTGGGCTAACCTGGCACAGACGACCAGTGTTCGAATGATACTGAAACCAGACGCCAAGTTGTATGAAATTTTGTTTCTTAAACTAAGTATTTAGAATTTATCAATAGTTTATATGGATACCACTTCAATAGTGATTTTTCAAATATGCATTGATGGACCATCCATATTCATTGATGGGACAGGATTATCAATTTAATGTGGTATCAATAATTATGAATGTTCGATCCATAGATTTCCCTCCGTGTAGAGTTTGTGCGATTAATGTTTAAAGGGATTTGTCCGCGATTAATACTTTTCGTCCCCAGTGGGCTGTAATTGAACCCAACTAGTTCATTACGCGCTGTCATCGTGCAAAGTTTTAGACATAATTTCTAAATAGTAAAGGACTGCGTTAACCTTACCAACAATAACCCACTAAACAATTAATTTCGAACTTTTTCCGAAATCTTTACGTTGTGTCGAAAGATTTTTCCAAAATCGCAACCGATTTCCTTTCGAAGTTGCTGAGAAATTTGTATGGGAGGGTTGACGGGACTTCGTTACTAATTTTTCGAAACAAAATCGATAGTTTAAAATAAAAAAATTTTAATTTTGAAAAGGTTTCGGCAGGCATCGAACCAACGCGACTGCATACTTGTACTCAAGTGCTATCCACTCAACTACAGAGTACAACGAAATTCTTTTGGCAATATGCAATAGCTTTCATTTCATAACTTTTTTTTATCTGATAAATACAACTTTTTTACACTTTTTTCTTTACGAAATGATAACTAATTTTTTAAGTTCAGTCGAAAGACTTTCGAATTCCTTAGAAAAATCTGATATCCGACTATTTCGACAGCCTTGGTTTGGTGGGAATATTAACTCAGAAATCCAACGTAGAATTTCCCTTGCAAACAAATGGCACTTCCGGCTGAATAGGCAATTTAAAAGTAAAGTTCTCATTCGACTAACGATAATAGTACTCTATAAGTCAGTGATCATACCAGGGATGGGCAATATTTTATTTTTGAGTGACGAGTGATGAAAAAATAAAAAATTATTCATTATTTTAAAAATTTTGAGTGACCGGCTATTTTTATTCAAAAAAATCAAAGTGGTGAATAACAATTTATTTTTTTTTCAGGCGATTCACTCATCACTAAATTTTTTTCGAATAATGAATAAAAATTAATTTTTAATTTTTTCGTCACTTGTCACTTAAAAATAAAATTTTATTCTTATTTTTGGGGGATGAGTGACAAAAAAATAAGAAATAAATTTTTATTCATTATTCAAACAAATTTGAGTGATGAGTGACCGGCTATTTTTATTCAAAAAAATCAAAGTGAATAACAATTTATTTTATTCAAGAATCGCTTGAAATAAAAATAAATTGTTATTCATCACTAAAATATTTTTGAATAAAAATAGCCGGTCACTCATCACTCAAAATTTTTAAAATAATGAATAGTTTTTTATTTTTTATTTGAATAATTTGTTATTCAAACTGCCCAACCCTGGGTCATACTATCTTCCGCAGAAGCGTGGATCCTCACAACATATGGAAGTATACGAGAGAAAGAAACGACGGCGAGCATCGAAGAAGATTTTATGATGAGCTGAAGCAAATAAATTTTTTCCGACCTACCGGTAAGGGAACAATGTTTATCTCTCCGATAGTAGCGGTTAAGCAGTTAGAAACGTAGTTCGCTTTATTCAATTCCCGCGTTTATCATATCTGGTAAGGTTCGACAGAATTTTTTATTATTACTAAACGGTTAATGTCCGCTATGATCTAAATTCTGTGGTCATAAGCAATAACAGCCTAAGTAGACTTAAGAAATTAGACCAGTTGAATTTTTTGCTGGCGAATTTTGGTAACAAAACTGTTTTATAAGTAAGGCAAACGTATTGGATTTAATTGTTTGTAAAGAAAGTAAAAAAAGACCAATGAAAGTCTTGAAAAATGCCTCGATGTTGCTATTCAAAATCACCAGCAAAAATTTCAACTAGTCTAATTTCTTAAGTCGACTTAGGCTGTTATTGCTTATGACCACAGATATGTAGGTTTACTTGGCTTTTTCATCGCTTCGATGCACTTTACGACATTTATTTGACCATTACTAACCATGGCGGTGGTTGAACTAATAAAATATAATTAAGTAAACAGGTAGGTATCTATCTAATATGAATGTTGTATGTATACTTGCCTGGTTTTAACATGTTATGGAAATGGGTCAGACGCGTGCCTACTTATGAATAGCTGCAACGAAAAAAATAAATAAAAATACAATGGATGGTGCATCGGCAACTCCAGCTAGTGACCGGCTGGTATCCACTTGAAGATACTAGGAATGACAATCATGGAACCTGCTCTAAAAATCCCGGAGTTTTCGCAAATTTAAAATGTGTGTAATTTTTCATAAATAATATGTTAATTGTTTTGTTGATGTGTTATATATTTAATTATTTTAATTTCTCTCTTCGAAATTAATAAAAACTATGGATCCATCCTAATATTGACAGTTTATCACTCACTCATATAACTATTTTTATTTTTTTTAAATTATATTAAATGAAACCGCAATAAAATAATCTACATAAATTGTAAATAATGAATTTAAAAAAACAAAACTGCTAAATTTATATTTATTATCATTTTTTAAAATATGAGTTTATTATAACTTTTTTAAGTATCATTGGCTAATTTTAATTTTAATTATCATTGGGAAATTTAAGTTGGATGCTAGGGATTGCTTAAACAATCTCAGGATTTTTGAGATCTAGTTTCACAATCCCGGAATTTACAAAATCGATGGCAAGATTTCAGTTTTCTCAGCCAATGTCTCTAAGTTGTATTGTCATAGTTTCGTCTCCTAAGTCGACGGGCGGCTAGTTGAAATAGAGAGATTTTTCTTAATAGCTCGATCCGCGCGGCTTCTAGGCGGAATTATTTTTAGCAAGGAGTTATTGTATTGCCACGTGTCTAAAATAGCTCAAAAACGAATATATACAAAGTTTTAGGACAATCAAACAAGATTTAGAGGTCGATCAATAACCGAGTTACAGGGCAAAATATATATTGCTTTCGACAAACAAATATGAAAAGTAATAGTTTGGTCAATATAAACATTTGAAACGACAATAGTTCCCACAGAGCCAGGAGTCCCCATCGCTCCCATTTGTGGCAAACAAGTTATTCGGGGACAAAAGTCGAGAAAAATCCAAATTTAAGGGGTTTTTTTAATATATCTCGAATTTGACTCCTAATAACTTTTTTTAGCATAAAAGGGATCGGTGAGGACTTTTGCAGTTTTCTTCCTTGGGGTGAACCTAACCTCTCCAAAAATTCGGAATTTGGGTTATACAAGATAAACTAAATTTACCGGACTTTTTTGACATTTTTTGATATTATGCATAGAGAAAAGGTGGCTCTAGTTCGAGAACTATAAGCTTTACAAAAATAACTATTTTCATTGTCGATGAGAAACTTCGTGAAAAATAAACGACAAAAGAAAACTTTTCTATGCATATTAAAGTTTTCGAGAAAAAACCCTGAAAACCATGCGTGGCATATATTTATTTCCATATAATTCTTAGAGCCAGTTTTACAATCGCGATATCTCAAAAATGGTAACTTAAAGAGAAAAAATGCTAGGACCATATTTGTATAGAAGTTCCAGGTCTACAACTTGGTCCTAGGTAAGTTTTCCGTTTTCGAAAAAAGGCCAAAAACCTAAAATTTTGACCTTTGGCCCGAATAACTTTTTTAGCATACATGGGATCGATGAGGACTTTTGAGGTTTTCTATCTGAAGGTAAACCTAAGCTGTATGGAAAAAATTGGCTCTGTGGGAATTATTGTTGTTTCAAATGTCTATAATGATCGGACTATTATTTTTCATATTTGTTTGTCGAAAGCAATATATATTTTGCCCGGTAACTCTGTTACTGATCGACCGATTTTTGAAGATTGCGGCCATTTTAGAAAAGTAAGAAAATATAGATCTTATTGCGGTATGTAAAAGCAGTAAATTTTCGTAGGGTTTAGAAATATGGAAGCCTGAAACAAGAAATTGTAAAAGTTCGTAATTTTTCAGGATTTCAAGCCGTTTGCGCGAATCGGGACATTTCGGAAAATAAGGGCCACCCTATTGAACTACGTTTCAAGTTTCAAGCCCCTAGCTATATCGAAGTTACCAAAAAAGACTTGCAAGATTTAAATAAATCGTATGAAATTTAGCGGACACGAATATTCAAAATGTTTCACATGAACAAAATAATTGATCTATTTACATAAATAATTCACGCAATTTTACCTTTAACTTTCATATATCCAATCCCCAAAGGCCCCGTATTTTAAAATATGCCTAAAATAGCAAGGGATCGCGGAGGTCCCCAGTGGAAACGCACACTTTGCAGCAATGCACGAAAGCTTTCGAATTTTTTTTTTTGTCAACTATTAAGTATACGGCAAGTATAATCGCATTTACTGGTTTCATATTCTTGGGAACCTAGTACCGTTCCTTAATACTTCGCGGATAATTAAAAAAATATTTGCAATCCCTTTCTTAAGCATTTCTTCTATAGCACGTTTGTAAATAACCATATGGTAATGTGATAGCCAGAAAAGTCAAACGACGGACATTCCCTAGTTATAGATAGCCATATTTATAGCTCTGTTTTTATACCCAGCGTACTAGTACTAGTACAAGGGTATATTAATTTTGTTCACATAACGGTAGTATGTAACGGCACAAAATAATCGAGATAGATATTGAGTTCCATATATGAAAGTTCTTAGGTTGAAAAGAGAAGTTCATTAAGGCATGTCCGTCCGTCTGTCCGTCTGTGTACACGATAACTTGAGTAAAAATTGAGATATTTGCATGAAATTTTGTATACAGGTTACTTTCTGGCCAATGCTTTTGAAAATGGGCGAAATCGAATGATAACCACGCCCCCTTTTTCGATATCGAAAATTTCGAAAATCACACAAATTGGCATATCTCGGCAGCTGAAATGGCTAAAATGATATAATTTTATAGGTCATGGCCATTCTTTTATGATTTTTCCAAAAAAATTTTGTAGTGGGCGTGGCACCGCCCACTTTTAAGGGGGGCATTTTTGAAAATTCGACTGAGCGTAACTTTCAAACTGATTACGATAGAACGATGGAATTTGGCACAAAGCATACTAGTATCGTTGGGAGTATACCTGATGAAATTGGATAAAATCGCCCTCCAACCACGCCCACTTTCGATATCGAAAATTTCTAAAATCACCTAAATTGACATAATTCGGTAACGGAAATGGCTAAAATGATATAGTTTGATAGGATGAACCCCTAGTCATTATTTTTTGATTTTTTGATAAATTTTTAAAAGTAGGCGTGGCATCGCCCACTTTTCAGGGAGGCATATTTGAAAATTTCACGGGTCATAACTTTTAAACTGATTACGGTAGAACGATGAAATTGGTACAAGGTATACTAGCATAATAGGGAACATACCTGATGTAATTGGACGAAATCGCTTTCCGACAACGCCCACTTTCGATATGGAACATTTCGAAAATCACATAAATTGACATAATTCGGTAAGGTAAATAGCTAAGATAGTAAAAACTGTAGGTAAATCCTCCTAGGGCCTATATCATTGTTATCCCGTTCTGGAAATTACCGCTGGGTATTTAATGTTCGGTTCACCCGAACTTAGACTTCCTTACTTGTTAAACTCTCAATTCGATCTTTATAGTGTAGCAGTGCGGTGACATTTTGTTTTATGACAACGTTACAAATCGATAACCGACCAAAAAATACTAATGCTTATTAGATGCAAAGAAAGCTCAGCTCATAAAGCTTAATTTGATATCAATCGCTGAATGTGAGGATTTGTTAGTCTGTTTATGCCCATTACTACAGTATGTTTATGACTTTATCGTTTAAAATTTATGAATGAAAAAGTGCTGTATATGTATACATATAAGTATATACCAATCTACACCATTTCCAGATGTAAATAAGAAAGCGTCACATTGAAATGCGAAAGCGTCATTTGTAATTGAGAATAGCCAATTGTAAATTCGAAAACGTCAAATGTAAATGAGATTAGGTATTTGTAAATGGGAAAGCATCACATGAAAATGAGAAGGCGTCATTTGTAATTGAGAATAGTCACTTGTAAATGCGAATAGTCAGTTGTAAATGCGAAAGAGTCAATTGGAAATAAGATTAGGTACTTGTAAATGGGAAAGAGACAATTCTCAATTACAAGAGACGCTTTCTCATTTTCATGTGACGATTTCCCATTTACAAGTCATCATCATCATCATTTATTGGCGCTTAACCGCCTAAGCGATTTTGGCCGTCGCCTATCAAAGCACGCCAGTCATTCCTTTTTAGCGATAACTGACGCCAATTGGAAACCCCAAGGGAGTTCAAGTCATCCTCCACCTGTTGTTTCCATCTCAGTCGAGGCCTCCCCCTTCCTCTGCTGCCGAATTCGGGTGACGATTGGAAAACCTTCTGGGCTGGAGCTTCTTTGTCCATTCGCATGACGTGACCCAGCCAGCGGAGCCTTTGGGCTTTAATTCGCTGGACTATGGTCAGATCTGCGTAAAGCTCGTACAGCTCATCGTTAAATCTCCTTCGATACTCGCCGTCGGCATCACGGGAAGGACCATAAATCTTCCGGAGAACTTTTCTCTCAAATACTCCAAGGGCCATCTCATCTTCTCTTGACATTGTCCATGAATCTGAGCCATAAATCAGGACAGGTATGATGAGAGACTTATAGAGCGCGATCTTTGTTCTTCGAGAGAGGACTTTACTTCTCAATTGCCTACTCAGTCCAAAGTAGCACTTGTTCGCAAGAGTGATTCTCCGTTGGATTTCTAGACTGATATTATTTTCGGTGTTAATGCTGGTTCCCAAATAGACGAAGTCCCTCACAGTTTCAAATTTGTAACTATCAACAGTGACGTGGCTGTCAAGGCGCAGGTGCGCCGATTCTTTCTTTGATGACAGCAAATACTTCGTCTTGTCCTCGTTGACCGCAAGACCCACTTTTTTCGCTTCTTTATCCAGTCCAGAGAAGGCAGCGCTTACGGCGCGGTTGTTAAGGCCAATGATATCAATATCATCGGCATACGCCAGCAATTGCACGCTCTTGTAAAAGATTGTACCATTGCGGTTTAGCTCTGCTGCTCGAATTATCTTCTCCAGCATCAGGTTGAAGAAATCGCACGAAAGGGAGTCGCCCTGTCTGAAGCCTCGTTTGGTTTCAAATGGCTCAGAGAGGTCCTTCCCGACTCTGACGGAGCTGTTAGTATTGCTCAACGTCATTTGGCAAAGCCGTATAAGCTTTGCAGGGAAGTCAAATTCAGACATGGCGGCATACAGGCAACTCCTTTTTGCGCTGTCAAAAGCGGCTTTGAAATCGACAAAGAGATGGTGTGTGTCGATTCTTTTATCATGGGTCTTCTCCAGGATTTGGCGTATCGTGAAAATCTGGTCGATGGTAGACTTACCAGGTCTAAAGCCACACTGATAAGGTCCAATCAGCTTGTCTACGATGGGCTTCAGTCTTTCACACAATACGCTAGAAAGAACCTTATACGCGATATTAAGAAGGCTGATTCCGCGGTAGTTGGTGCGGTTAGCGGGATCGCCTTTCTTGTGGATTGGGCAGAGCACACTTAAATTCCAATCTGGAGGCATGCACTCGTCTGACCATATTCTGCATAAGAGCTGATGCATGCTTTTTAGCAGCTCTTCGCCTCCGTGTTTGAACAGCTCGGCGGGCAGTCCGTCTTTTCCAGGCGCTTTGTTGTTTTTCAGCCGGGATATAGCTATCCTCACTTCATCATAGTCAGGTGGTGGGACGACTTTTCCATCGTCAGGGATTGGGGTATCGGGTTCGACGTCTCCCTCGCAATTTAGCAGTGAGGAGAAGTGCTCCCTCCATAATTTAAGTACACTCTGTACGTCGGTTACCAGGTCGCCATTATTGTCCTTACAGGAACTTGCCCCGGTCTTAAAACCTTCCGTCATCCGCCGGATCTTTTCATAGAATTTTCGGGCATCATTCCTGTCAGCCAGCATCTCAAGCTCCTCACACTCACGCCTTTCGGCCTCACGTTTCTTTTTTCTGAAAAGGCGTCTCTCTTCCTTCTTTGCCTCACGATAGCGTTGCCATACACTGCGGGTTGCGCCCGTTCGCAACGTCTCCCTGTAGGCAGCGTCCTTTTTGTCCGAGGCAGTGCTGCATTCCTCATCGTACCAGTTGTTTTTGCGGGCTCGCTGGAACCCTATAGTGGCCTCAGCGGCGGTACGTAATGAGTGAGAGATATGCTTCCATTGCTCGGTTGCATCGTTAGGTCGAGGATTGCTCTCCGATAGCAGGTGTGAGAGTCGAGTGGAGAAATTGTCAACTGTCTGTGTCGTGCGCAGCTTCTCGACGTCAAACTTTCCTTCCGTTACTGTGCGCACTTTCTTTGCTACACAGAGGCGTGTGCGTATCTTGGCTGCAACAAGATAATGGTCCGAGTCGATATTGGGACCACGAAGGGTACGCACGTCCAGAACGGTGGAGCTATGTCTGCCGTCGATCATGACATGATCAATCTGGTTTCTTGTTCTTTGATCAGGAGACAGCCATGTGGCTTGGTGTATTCGTTTATGCTGGAACCTGGTACTACTGATGACCATATTGCGAGAAGCAGCGAAATCAATCAACCTAGTGCCGTTGTGGGATGTTATATCATGGAGACTAAATTTTCCAACTGTTGGACCAAAGACTCCTTCCTTGCCCACCTTCGCATTAAAGTCGCCGAGCACGATTTTGATATCATGTTGGGGGCAGCGATCATAAGTCTGTTCAAGTTTATCGTAGAAGGAGTCCTTCTCTGCGTCGTCCGTCTCCTCAGTCGGCGCATAGGCGCAGATAAATGTTATGTTGAAAAATTTCGCTTTGATGCGGATCGCAGCGAGACGCTCGTCCACGGGGGTGAACGCTAGTACTTGGCGGCGAAGTCTCTTTCCCACCACGAATCCTACACCACGCGCTTTGCCGCGTGTCTGGCCACTGTAGTATACGTCACAAGGTCCGATGGTCGTCTTTCCTTGTCCCGTCCATCGCATTTCCTGCAGGGCGGTGATGTCAGCCTTTGCGTTAACGAGGACATCAACCAGTCGGGCAGCGGTACCGTCCCTTGAAAGGGTCCGGACATTCCCGGTACATGCCCTAATATCCAAATCATTATGCCTTATTCGTTTTGCCGGGTCGTCAACATTAAAGGGGGTTCTCATCCGAGGCTTTAATTTATTTTTCATTGGACTAAATTTTTTACGTGGCGGGTCCCAAACCCAGCGCACAACCCGTTTCGGGGTTTTTGGAAAATATTTACACATTTATATAGCGAGCCGCTTGCTTCAAGACAGACGCCCGCTTGCAGCCGCACCTCATGGTGAACAGACGCTGCGCAAAAACCTCGGTGAGCCCTTAAACCAAGTATGTCAGAGTGGCCCCACCGGGGCTCCCTCTCTTTCTGCCGCGAGCCTAGGTAGCTCCCGTTGCCCAGAGTGTACGAACGAGGACGCAAGAGTCGGGATTGAGCAAGGTCACTTAGCAACCACACTCCATTACACTCCCATTTACAAGTACCTAATCTCATTTACATTTGACATTTTCGCATTTACAATTGACTATTCTCATTAACAACTGGCACTTTCGCAATTACAACTGACACTTTCTCATTTCTAACGGACTAATCTCATTTACAATTCACAAATCTTACTTTCAAGTTACGCCTTCTCATTTACAAGTGACTATTCTCATTTACAATTTACCATTTCCCATTCACAACTGACTATTCTCATTTTAAAGTAACGCTTTCTTATTTACACCTGGAAATGGTGTAGATACACGGCTAAAAAATGAGTCTAAATTTTAAACCCGTCTAAAGTTTAAGCAATTTTTTAAACTTTTTGTACGTTATTCCAAACCTTTCAACTACCTACAAATACTTTTTAGCAGTCTAAATTTTTGTTTGGTTTTAACATTTTTCGAGACATTGAATTTTGCCCACAAAACTTTTGTGTGCGGCATAGCTCAGTCGTCTATCATTTAGAGCACCTCGGACCGAGTCCTAAGAACTAACACAATTTTTTTATCTGTATTTTATTTTTAAAACTTTTTGCTTTAAAATTAAAATTTTTCGGCTTAAAATTGTTTGTGTCGTTTTCAATTATTTTTGAAAGCTTTTTCAAGTCATTTTGCCAACAACATTTTTAAGTGCGATGTAGCCCAGTAGTAGAAAAAAATAAATTTTTTCTTTAAAAAAATGTTAAGAGATTTGAATGCAAAACAAATATTGTTGTAACTGACATATTTTGCAAAATGCGTTTTTTTGTGGACTCTTTTTCTAACGGAAGTTTTCCATAATTCTAACAAAAAATGGAGCTATTTGAGTATTTTTTGGGCTACAAGCCAAAGGGAGAGCTCTCGCACTATGTGAGCGACATAATGGCAAGTTTGTAAGAAATCAATATGTTCTACCAACAAAGTAATGCTGCTTATAGTGAAATAACGTTCCATCATCCATCTGACTGAATTGCATACAACGTTATTACATTAAACAAATTTTAAATTCCATTTATTGGCTATTGAGGACGTATTATTTTATGTTTTTGGCATATTTCAGTTCCAGTAAGGCCATAGTTTAATAAAAGTTTTAAACTAAAAAAAAAAAAAAATATCTGGCGATTTCAAACTGGTTTTTTCTTCTAGCAAACATTTTATATTTTGTCGTTTACAACGTTATTTGAGGCGCGCATTCATTTCTTGGTTTAAAATTTAAACCCTTTTCATTTCACAAATTTTTTTGAAAACTGGTCTTGCTTGCAAATTCTGTTTGGTCATACATATATGTAGCCCAACAAGTTTTAATTTAAGCTAACATTTTTGGCCATGTAAACTTACATTCTTCTTTCTTCACTTGATTTGTGTAAATATTAAAGAATAAACTATCCAACAGATCAACAAGGGATTCTTTAATGCAAGTTATCTATTTTACACTGTCCATATGTACTGTATGTAATAATATAAATTAAGATTTCATATCAGATCTGGTTGACATTTATTATAAAAACCCTAACACTTAAATGCCACAACATTTGAAATTATAGCAAAATTATGTAAAACATATAAGCGAAAGAAGAAAGGTATCATCTGTGCATGCATACTAGGGTGTTTTTCATTTTCCAAATTGTTTATGAATAAGTATGGAAGCATTTCACTGTACTGAAACATATCGAACTTGAACTTTATAATTCCATTGGAAGAAAGACACATTATTTGAAGTGCCTAGCCAAATATGAAAACGTATATACATTTAAACAAGTTATGTATATTTACAAGAGGTTTTTGGATGAATGAATAGCAATAGTCGGTCGTGAATGATAGTCAACAACAATATTGATACTATATAAAATGGTGTTGGGCTACATAAAAAAGTGTGAGCTTATCACACCTCGAAAGAAATTTAATACAGGTAAATACATTTTTTTGAAAAGAAATACTAAGTATGTAATATGTAAATGTTCGATGAAACCCCAATAACAAATGATCATTAATTAATGACTTGAAATGTCAACTTAACTAATTTGTGATACAGTTTCTATTTCATTTTTATTTGGTACTTAGCAACGATTGACTTTTGTGCTAACCCTGTGGTAAAAATATTTAGTTCTGAACTGGTAAGCTTATTATACACTAGTAGTTTATCCTCAAAAAGTTGCATGTAATCAACTGGCGAGTTTAACATGGCGATTTCCTAGGCTACTAAAGGTACAAACTAGTAAAATGTTCTAAATTTTAGATCTAGCTCGTGTATTGAAATCACTACATTACATACTTTACATTTTAAACCAAATTTTTTGGTCGAAAATAGTCAGAAATTAAGGTCTCACCGTGACAATTTGTTCCATATAAAATACATTGCGATGGTTACTTAGATATTTGGTTTAAGTAAGGAAATTACCCTATTTGGCACTTTAGAGGTAGGTCTGAACGAGAAATTTATACATACATATGTATATCTTATTACTCAATTACCCGCAGGGTATGTATTGGTGCACATAGAATCTTTGTTTTAGGTAGGCGTTTTCGTTTTACATATAGGTATTATCCATTAAAACAAAAGCAAAAGCAAATAAATAAGTAAACATGTAATAGTGAATACAACAAATATACTGCCTGTGGAACTACGTTTTGTTCAAATTTTCATAAAGTTACTGTATCGCACCCTAAATCAAAAACCGTCACAACTAAAAATTTTTTTAGGTCGCTTTCTTGGCATAGATTGCCTAATAAAAGTAGTACAGCCAATACATAACATTTTTTTCTTTTTGGCTATTATCTTTACTCTTTAAAGAGCACAGTGATGCCAAGTTTTTTTAAAAAATAAAATGACTTTTGTGCGATCCAGAAGCAATTAACTGAAAGTTACTCTGATTTTTAGGTGTGACTCTTTTTGATTTAGTGTGCGGTATGATAAGTTGTCGGTGTATATTGGATATTTAGTCTTTAACCTACATTTTCACTTTTAGCTATGTTTGGGTAGTTCCTACTGCGTATGCCAGTCTTGCTTGATTTCGACATATAAATATCAGAAAACCGGTAAAAAAAACCCGCGATTTTTGAAAATTTTCAATTTATCTTTATTTTATTAAATTTTTCACAATTGATTTGGTGAGAATTGTAAGGACAAGACAACGCGAAAAAATTACAAGATTATTTAACTTCAGTTACTTAGTCTCCAGCTGTTTATGAACAACAAGTACCAAATTGTCAATACAATTTGAGATGGTTTTATCTATATTATTATTCTAAAACACGGCGCTTAGCTAGACTAAACTACAATACGTATATAAACGAAATGTATATTATGAGCATGTTTGCAAAAAATTATAACAATTCCAATAGGTTAATTTGTTCATTAGAAATTACCGTTTAAAGTTTGCTTATTTACCCCTGCATTGCTTTTGTAGTCAAAGTAATTTTTTTCTAAAAAAACAAACCCGATTATCGGGGGTTACATACTAGTTTTTTATTAATCGAATTCTTACTTTAAAACTAGTATTTGGGTGACCGAGCTTGCTCGGTATTTTCAATTTCTTCGCATAGTCGTACTTGCCAACATACACTTTTCAAAATAGATTTCCGAAAAAATATCAAATAGATGGTAACTTTATAAACTGCCTCAATTGGCAACAGCCAAGTTTAAAAGAATGAAGCATACTTTCCACATACAAAATTTCATCCAAATCGTTCAATATATGAAAAAATAAATAAAATGCAGTTAGTTGAAAACCCTAGGTGCCAACTCATCTTAAAGACATCATGGTTGGTGTGCGGCTGAAAGTACCTTTCATTTGATACTCATATTGGCATACCTTGCTCCATGTAAGCAGCCCCAAGTGGCAACGCCCAAGTAGAATCAAGCATACTAATCTTGGCTTGCGTCATTTATTGACGCTTAACCGCCTAGGCGATTTAAGCCGTTTCTAATAAAAGCAGGACAGTCGTTCCTTTTTAGCGATAACTGACGCCAATCGGAATCAAGCATACTAACCCTATGTCAAATTGCATCGAAATCGGTCAAGCGGTTCTCGAAATAGTACCGGATATACATATATAATGCGGTACCTCAAGGCATTGTTAATTCCTTTTGATACAGTTTTTTTTTGATTTTTCCAAGACCAAACGAGGAGGAGTAACGGTGTCGGTATAGGAACGTCAGTCCCGGGATTCTGCTATGTGGAGAATTCCGTTAATACCGGGATTTTCCATATGGCAGGGTCCCGGAACTGACTTTCCTGGTGTTGGTGGTATCACAACGGGCCTTTTAATACTGGCCTAGGTGTGCCTCTACGGTAGCCACTTGAACCTAACCTAACCTAAGACCAAACTCTTCAGACCCATGATACTGGCAAACCCGGTTATTTTATGATAAGGGTATCGCTTAAGGCGCAATTTCGTTTTCTTTCGTTCATGACATAGCAGGATAAAATTTCAAGTTCGTGTCTTTAGTCTTTCGTAGATTTAAATTTTTACAATTTTCTTAAATTTTGTTGAGCTCAAGGCAGATTAAAATTGAAACACAGTGTTAATTTTGTATTTCTAATTTTATTAATCGATATTTCGATCTCATTCTGAGATCATCATCAGGAAACTGTGGACAAAAACAACAATTAGTTGACAAGTGTAAAAAATATATAAAACACCCTAAACAAAAACCACTTACACAATTGAATATGTTTTATCGACTGACAAGATGTACGAAAAAAGAAAAAGTTGAAGTCAAAAAAAGAAAATGTAAACAATTTAAAAAACCGTAAGTATAAACAAAAATCTGCAAAAACAACATTACATAGAATGACGAACAAAAAGACATAAGTATTTGCATAAACATACAAGTGTACATATGTATATATACATATATGTATTTTTCGTTTCATCCCACTGCTTTGTTGTGCTAAACGGCAATTATAACTATTTTAGTGTTGTTGCCTTAAAACTAAATCTCGGTAAACTCGCGCCAGCTGATCGGTGTCTATTTTGTAATTCATACGCGTGTCATTAGGGGTGTTCGTAATATGCAGCATTTCTAATGTATAACGTTTGTGGTAATTTTTCTCCTCATGTAAAATTTCTACATTATCAAAATCAGGGTGATGTCCAGTATCTTTGCAATGGGATGACAACGCTGTCTTGTTGTCCGAGAAACTGTTTCTTAATTTAACATTTGACTTGTGAGCGGAAATCCTTGTCTTAAGTTTCATTTTAGTTGTCCCCACATATACCTTCTCGTATACGTGGGACCCGTCGCAATTGCATGGAATCTTATAAACTACATCAGACTTCTCTTGTTTCGGAATTTTATCTTTTGGATGGCTGTAAAGTTTTCTCAGATTATGTTTATATGTTGACGCGATCTGATATTTATCTCTGTCGTAGAGCTTAGAAAATTTGATCCTTTCTGATAATCCAGGAACGTGTACTACTGATTTGTATATTTTTCCCTTTTCATTGGCTGAGGTAGTTCTCTCATTATTATTTGTAAAATATGCTCGAAGTAATTGGTTAACGGTTGTCATGGGGAAATCATTTTGTGCTAAGGTGATTTTTATCGCGTTGATATTCTTTTTGTGAAAAATCGTGTCACTGATGGAAAGGACTCTTCTAATGAAATTACTGGCGGTGTTTATAATTGTTTTTTTTTTTTATCATGCTTTGAATTAAAATAAATCAGTCTTCCAGATGCTGTGGGCTTTTTGTACCAATCAATCAACAATTTATTATTCTTCCTAATAATAAGGGTGTCTAAGTAGGGTAGTTCTCCATCTCTTTCCGTCTCTATTGTAAATTGTATAGCTTTATTAAAGTTGTTAAGATCATTAAGCATCTTATCGACATCTTGTGCCTTAACAATCGCGAACAAGTCATCTACGTATTTGGTTAGTAAGCGCGGTTTGTTTGTGGTTCCAATCATGAATTTTGATAATAACTCTTCCATTACTATATCCGCTACTACAGGTGATGCCGGAGATCCCATTGACATCCCCGAACGCTGTTCATATATTCTGTCATTATATTTAAAATAACGGTTTTCCGTGATGCAAAATTTAACTATGGTTAAGAAAAGGTCCTGCGTTAACTTAGTATGATCTTTTAATTCGTTCCATTTCGAGGATATTATATTTATTGCAAAATCTACTGGTATGCTCGGAAATAAGGAGATAACGGCTTGCCCAAAATCCACAAAGAAGGGGCCCCACTTCGACCCATTTGTTCTTCTATAAACTCTCCGTCGTACAATTTATGCAAATATGTGGTCCCAATTCAATATGAAAGATGCGACTGAATTCAAAACAACAACAAGTAAGGAAAGCTGTCTTCGGCTGTGCCGAAGGCTATATACCTTTCATGAATAAGCGTCACGATTTTCACTGTTCGATCCCCAGTACAGCCTGTTTCAATTTAACTATATTTACTATACACATTACACATCTTAGGATCCGAGTTATCGGAACAATCGATTGTAAGGAGGCTATATATTATACGTGTTCAATTGTACTGACTTACACTATACACATTACATATGTAGAAAGTACAAAAGGTGCAATATTTTACGTTCCTAACTTTTTAAATGCGGAAGTATTGGCCAAAAAACCTTATATCGGAACAACCGGTTGTATGGGGCTATATGTTATATTTACCCGATCTTCTTGATTTTCCTCTACACACTACATAAATTGAAAGTACTCAAGTTGCAAAATTTTACGTTCCTAACTTTTTAATTGCAGAAGTTTTGGCCAAAAATTCTTATATCTGAACAATCGGTTGTATGGGGGCTATATGTTACATTTGCCCGATCTCGTTGATTTTCACTATATACACTACATAAATAGAAAGTACTCGAGTTGCAAAATTTTACGTTCCTAACTTTTTAATTGCGGAAGTTTTGGTCAAAAAACCTTATATCTGAACAATCGGTTGTATGGGGGCTATATGTTACATTTGCCCGATCTTTTTGATATTCACTATATACACTACATAAATAGAAAGTACTCGAGATGCAAAATTTTACGTTCCTAACTTTTTAATTGCAGAAGTTTTGGCCAAACAAACTTTATATCTGAACAATCGGTTGTATGGGGGCTATATGTTACATTTGCCGGATCTTGTTGATTTTCACTGTATACACTACATAAATAGAAAGTACTCGAGTTGCAAAATTTTACGTTCCTAACTTTTTAATTGCGGAAGTTTTGGCCAAAAACCCTTATATCTGAACAATCGGTTGTATGGGGGCTATATGTTACATTTGCCCGATCTCGTTGATTTTCACTATATACACTACATAAATAGAAAGTACTCGAGTTGCAAAATTTTACGTTCCTAACTTTTTAATTGCAGAAGTTTTGGCCAAAAATTCTTATATCTGAACAATCGGTTGTATGGGGGCTATATGTTACATTTGCCCGATCTCGTTGATTTTCACTATATACACTACATAAATAGAAAGTACTCGAGTTGCAAAATTTTACGTTCCTAACTTTTTAATTGCAGAAGTTTTGGCCAAAAATTCTTATATCTGAACAATCGGTTGTATGGGGGCTATATGTTACATTTGCCCGATCTCGTTGATTTTCACTATATACACTACATAAATAGAAAGTACTCGAGTTGCAAAATTTTACGTTCCTAACATTTTAGTTGCGGAAGTTTTGGCCAAAAAACCTTATATCTGAACAATCGGTTGTATGGGGGCTATATGTTATACTGGTCCGATCTTGTCAGTTCCGACAAATGATTCCTATAATACAAAATGGTGGCCACATACAAAATTTCAGCCAGATATCTTAAAAATTGAGGGACTAGTTTGCGTTCAAACAGACAGCCGGACAGACGGACATGGCTAAATCAACTCAGCTTGTCATCCTGATCATTTCGGTATTACTTCTTCTCATACTTACAAACATCGGACCAAAGTTATAATACCATTTCATGTTCATGAAAGGTATAATAAATAATACTTATATTTACGATGATGAAATCCGGGTGTCTTTTGATGTAGTCTCCTTATTTCCGAGCATACCAGTAGATTTTGCAATAAATATAATATCCTCGAAATGGAACGAATTAAAAGATCATACTAAGTTAACGTAGGACCTTTTCTTAACCATAGTTAAATTTTGCATCACGGAAAACCGTTATTTTAAATATAATGACAGAATATATGAAAAGCGTTCGGGGATGCCAATGGGATCTCCGGCATCACCTGTAGTAGCGGATATAGTAATGGAAGAGTTATTATCAAAATTCATGATTGGAACCACAAACAAACCGCGCTTACTAACCAAATACGTAGATGACTTGTTCGCGATTGTTAAGGCACAAGATGTCGATAAGATGCTTAATGATCTTAACAACTTTAATAAAGCTATACAATTTACAATAGAGACGGAAAGAGATGGAGAACTACCCTACTTAGACACCCTTATTATTAGGAAGAATAATAAATTGTTGATTGATTGGTACAAAAAGCCCACAGCATCTGGAAGACTGATTTATTTTAATTCAAAGCATGATAAAAAAAAAAAAAAAACAATTATAAACACCGCCAGTAATTTCATTAGAAGAGTCCTTTCCATCAGTGACACGATTTTTCACAAAAAGAATATTAACGCGATAAAAATCACCTTAGCACAAAATGATTTCCCCATGACAACCGTTAACCAATTACTTCGAGCATATTTTACAAATAATAATGAGAGAACTACCTCAGCCAATGAAAAGGGAAAAATATACAAATCAGTAGTACACGTTCCTGGATTATCAGAAAGGATCAAATTTTCTAAGCTCTACGACAGAGATAAATATCAGATCGCGTCAACATATAAACATAATCTGAGAAAACTTTACAGCCATCCAAAAGATAAAATTCCGAAACAAGAGAAGTCTGATGTAGTTTATAAGATTCCATGCAATGGCGACGGGTCTCACATATACGAGAAGGTATATGTGGGGACAACTAAAATGAAACTTAAGACAAGGATTTCCGCTCACAAGTCAAATGTTAAATTAAGAAACAGTTTCTCGGACAGCAAGACAGCGTTGTCATCCCATTGCAAAGATACTGGACATCACCCTGATTTTGATAATGTAGAAATTTTACATGAGGAGAAAAATTACAGCAAACGTTATACATTAGAAATGCTGCATATTACGTACACCCCTAATGACACGCGTATGAATTACAAAATAGACACCGATCAGCTGGCGCGAGTTTACCGAGATTTAGTTTTACCCTGGAATTCTGTAATTTTGTCTCATCTCAAGTCACAAAATTGAGATCTGTCATTTGAGGTTTGTAATTGGACAACATGGAATTGGAACACGAATTGTCCCTATTAGTGACTATTGTATCTATTAGTGACTAGAGACAGCTTACAGAATTCGGGGGTTAAGGCAACAACACTAAAATAGTTATAATTGCCGTTTAGTACAACAAAGCAGTGGGATGAAACGAAAAATACATATATGTATATATACATATGTACACTTGTATGTTTATGCAAATACTTATGTCTTTTTGTTCGTCATTCTATGTAATGTTGTTTTTGCAGATTTTTGTTTATACTTACGGTTTTTTAAATTGTTTACATTTTCTTTTTTTGACTTCAACTTTTTCTTTTTTCGTACATCTTGTCAGTCGATAAAACATATTCAATTGTGTAAGTGGTTTTTGTTTAGGGTGTTTTATATATTTTTTTCACTTGTCAACTAATTGTTGTTTTTGTCCACAGTTTCCTGATGATGATCTCAGAATGAGATCGAAATATCGATTAATAAAATTAGAAATACAAAATTAACACTGTGTTTCAATTTTAATCTGCCTTGAGCTCAACAAAACTTAATAAACTTTACTTATTGAAGGCAAATAAAATATTTTAAAATTTTCTGAAATGTTAACCATTTTACATTTCTCTTATATGTACTTCTTTCAAAACTTCTTTTTCTTGAACACTACAGCAAAAAGTTCCGTTACATCACAAACTCCTTTGAGGCTAATTTCATACTTATTATGCCTTTGAATATTTTAATAAAAATTATTCGAATTCGAATTTGTCGTTTTTCTATTTTCTCTAATCCAAGTATGAAATGCTTCTTTACATCATTCACCTCTTACTTTTGGTGTAAAAACTTAGGTCATTAAATGTTTATTTTTATTATTTCTTTAAAGAATTTAGTATACAGTTTACCACACAGCCAAGAATTTTAAATTCAAATAATCTATTTTATTCCTTTTATAAGGAACTAGATGATCAATAAATTTACTTGATGCCATATATGTATTAAGGCACCCAGTTCCAGTTCCCTATCAATACAACTTTTTGAAGTGTGTAGCAGGAAAATTGTGTTTGCATTAAAGGTAGCACGACTGATTTTTCAAGATCCTACCATAACCCGTTTATAAGAATTTAAGCCTGAAACATTTGGTTAGGCATGGAGATAAAAATCCCAGTTTTCCGATAAAAACTACGTTAACGTTACCACCCTTAAAGAGATTTTTTTTGCCGCGATTTTGATGTTGGCTACTGCTGATCTTAGTTTAAGTGCTCTTCAAGAAATCTGTTTTAATCCATACTAAAATTATGGAACCGGATATTAAAACACGCTTAAAAAGAAAAGTAAACTACTTCCCCTGCTCGTACATATCGCAAGCTTGTGTAGAATTTTCGAGGAACACGAATTATTAACATCTGTTGTCAATAAGATCATTTCTAAATAATCTTAAGCTTTATTCTTAACAAAACACGACTATAATTTAATCAACACGGGCCCGCCAAAGCATAAACTATAAACACTTTCTTTGCGCAGCTTACAACTATAATAACAGGTCGCTGGCTTCTTCGGAATTTAAAATTCTTTTGTTACAAAGATAATTCAACTAATTGGTATCTCTTGAAATTTTTTTATAAATTTGCAACAGAATAAAGGAAATTCAATACCGATAATAAATAGTTAGTTATGACAAAAGTAAATCTTTAAACTGTAACGGTTCCCAATTGTTTGAAAGAAGTCAGACAAGAATTTTGATGGTTTGATTTCTTCATAAAAATTATTTCTATAGATTTTGCATGAAAAAGAAAATGTTTTACCGATATACTTTGTGCTCTAAGTAGTATATTGGTAGCTATTTGCACTACAAAAGATTGTCACTCGAATAGATCTATTCGCTAATGATCAGTTTATAAACTAAAAATATTCGAATAAGGGTAATGAACTTTCTTGGAGTAAATTGCGTGTTTCTTAATAATATTCCAAAAGATTTAAGATTGTTGACGAGTTACATTATCTACAAACAAATATATGTATGACGGACCTATTGTTGCAAATTGTTATGACCTATTATGATTTGTGCCTAAATAACGTTCGTAACATGTACAAAAATTTCAAGTGGGTGAAAATTTAAAGATATGCATTTGTTTTAAAATTTAATATAATTACCCGATGCTTATCCAGCACAGAAAAAAATGGCACTGGTAAAATCAACAATCTCGTACTGTTATCCTGAAATTGACCAAATTCTATTGAATTTATCAAATTTTGGTTATTTCAACGAAATTTTTTGTTGAAGTAACTGCATTCAACTGTTGATTGAACAGTCATAGATCTGTCAATTTTTAATTAACAAAATTTGGAAAAACTGACAGAGTTTTTGTTGATCAAACTAAATTTTGTGTTAAAACAACAACTTCTTCTAGTTAATTCAACAGCAAGGAACTGTCATTTAAATAACAACAAACTTCTGCAGTGAATCCAACAGCGAAGATACTCCCATTACTGTCATAGAACAAAGCTGCAATTCGACGCTATCAAGCATAAGTACGCGATGGCCGGATGGTTAACATCTCCGTTCAGCAGTCAAAGCAGCGTGAGCTCGATTCTCGGTGGAGGCAACAAAGTGCCATTTAGAACAAAACTGTAATTAGACGCTGGCAAGCATAAGTAGTCTCTCTGGCGCGACGACAAAGATCTTCCCCCTCCCAATCCAGGGTGTTATGCGAAACCGTGCCAATTGGACGTTTGCAGCCGGGAGGCAAATCGTGGCTGTATTTGAACGGAGCCTCTCTGATACCGGGTCGCCTCAGAGAGTAAGCATGGCCTTACCGCGGTACGGGGCTCTTCCGCGGCGGACGACACATTTTCCCCTACTCTTCCCTTGACCCTAAGCTGGCCTTGTCCGGCGATGGGTCGTACGAACAAGATGAACTCAAATAACGTAAATAAAAACGAAAAACCTAAAAAACAAACAACGCCAAATTTCACTCCTCAGCAGAGGAGAGCTATGGAGGAGCAAACGAGAAAGCAACAGCAACGCGGGAGGACAACCTCCGCTCCACAATCAAGGGGGGGGATCGACAGCGATGGCAACTACGAGTCGGTCAACCAAACCTCTATCGAGTAAGATTGACTTGATGGGAGCTAGCACCAGTGCGGTTGCCAACGCAGCTAAGCGGACAACGGCGGATGCTAAACTCCCATCAACCGCTGATATGAAAACCAGTATCTTTACGTCTGTGGCAGCGGTCTCACGACCTGGCCTCGGAGTTTCGAAGGAGAAGGAAGCTGCAACTGCGATTTCGGCAAAGGGAGCGACCGCGATGGCAACTACGGGTCCGCACTCCCGTGAGACAACTCCCGCCACTTCACATACCACGAGAAAAGATTGGCTGCAAAGATCCTGAAGAGGTATGAAGGGGTACCGCAGGAATCGCTGTCGCCGAATTCCAGTAAATCGGTAGAGCTAGCGAAAGCTGTGATACCGGATTTCCAAAATTCTTACATGCCAAAGAGGTTAAAAGTTAACCCTTTCAAGCGCCAGAGATCGGACATGGAGTTAAATCCCCCTCCCAATCGGCATCAGAATACCCCTGGAGCGGGCAAACTAAGCTTTGCTGAGGTAACCAAGGACAGGATCCTTATAGGCGTCCTTGACCGAGGCAATGACCGTCTTGCCATCCCCAAGGACCGGTGGCGTTACGTGCGAAATGAACTCGGCAACATTCTTCTCAACGTTGCTCCGGAGTTTCCGGGTAGTTCGGCGCGAGTAACAGATGCGGGGTGGCACCAGGGGCAGATTAAATTACTCGCATGCGAGGATGCAAAAACCGTAGCACTGTACAAGGCAGCAGCTGCTAAACTGGGTGAAGTCTACAAGGGCGCAAAGATAGAGGTCGTCGACTGGAAGGACATTCCAGCTCGTCGAAGGGCAAGGGCGTGGATTCCGGCCATCCCTGACGAACCCGAGAGAATTCTCGGGATGCTACGGCTAATGAATTCGTCCCTCCCAACGCATGACTGGAGTGTCAATCTGGTCGGGGATGCGGTAGGGCCCGACAGACAGGTGGTGGTCACCATGAATAAAGAGTCAATCGAGCCCCTCAAAAGGTGCAATGGCCTAGTACACTACAGCGTAGGCCAGATCGTTATCCACGTATATCGTGGTGATGCTCAGCGCGCTGCCTTCTCGGCTGCTCCGGGGGAACCGGAAGACGAATTACCAGAAGAGGAAGCGGAGGATTCCGATGCGGAAAGCATGTTATCCGCCACGTCCCTTGGCGATAGTGCTGTGATCAAGTAGTCGTCTTTCTAAAGGCGACGTGGATGTGGTCCTCATCCAAGAACCCTGGGTCAAGAGCTCGAGAATATGCGGATTGGGGACTAAGGGCTTCAAGCTCATTCGAGCCAGCGAGGAGAGCAAAGCCAGAACGTTTATTTTGGTGAAGTCTGAGTTGAACTTCTTTCTCCTACCTAACTACACCAATGGTGATATTACCGCTATCAGTCTAACGGTCATGGTGGGTTTCCGTGCTTTCTTGTTGTAGTCCCTGATGTGCTCTCCAGAATCAAACTATGCAAATCACATGTTCGAAAACAAATGCTCTCCGGCCAACATCAAAAACACAGCCAAAACACTTCACATACAAAGAAAAGGCCGACGCTTAAATGTGCTGGAAAACATGGAAATATACAAACTAAAGCCATTTGACGGGAGAATAATAAACGAACAAACAAAAACCATCTCTGACGCAATATTTGAACCGCTAAAATTAATTTACAAAAAACCGAACAATACCGCAGGTACAATAACCAAACGAGTAACAATAAACGAGCGAACACACAAACCCAATAAAAAGACGAAAATCACCGACTTCTACCTGACTAACGAGCGTCAGTAAGCAACCTTTAAACACACACGTACCTGACCTAGCAGCGACAAGCGAATTAACTAGTGTGAAAACAACCCTTATTACAGGTACCTGTTCGGAAACATTCGTAACACACGAATCATGTCCAGACTATAAATACATGACAACGGATAGACACAAAGTCAGAACGAAATCAAACACTGAATATGGCAGATCGCTGAAACCGGTTTGTTACAATACCAAAATTGACAAGGGATGACGGAAAATCGTTCCAATATACATCTAGTATCTACCCTGTCGGAAAAACACAAAATCAAATCGTTCTAGACTTTATTGTAGAACAACCAATCATGAAGCGCAATCCACGTAACACTAATTGGCAGTTACACAATGAAATATTAGACAGAGACCTGCCAGTACTGCCCTTACAAGCCCCCTCATCAGTAGAGGAGCTGGAGGATCTTGTTACTACATTTACATCGGCGCTCTCAAATGCTCTAGGACAGGCTTGTCCAGTGCCAAAACCACGCGGTAAACACAGGCCACATTGGTGGTCCTACGATTTGGACTCGCTCCGCAAATCATGCCGGAAACAATTTAACAAGGCCAAGAGCATCGGCTCTGAGCCTCATTGGCACGAATATAAAGCTAAACCAAGGGCCTACAAAAAAACTCTGAGACAGGCGAAGAGAACCTCGTGGAGAAATTTCTGCACTTAGACGAGTCCTCTCGAAAAGTCAAACAGCCATCAGCTATTTGCGAAAACCTGACGGATCCTGGACCAGCACGGAAGAGGAAACCCTTGAGCTGCTCTTGAATACACATTTTCCGGGGAATCTGCATGACGCACCACTAGCACCTGTAGCAAACCTGGCAGTAAATATACCCATCACTGAGGAAAGGGTAAGGTGGGCAGTTAAGAGCTTTGAACCGTATAAGGCTGCCGGGCCGGACGGGATTATCCCCGCGCAACTTATAAACACGTTGGAGACATCAGCTAAATGGCTGGTATTTCTCTTCACAGCCTGCCTGGCTCTCAACCACATTCCGAGCTCCTGGAGAAGCGCCACGTTAGTGTTTATCCCTAAGGCTGGGAAGGCATCCCACTACGAGCCAAAAGACTACAGACCGATCAGTCTCTCGTCCTTTGTACTCAAAACCTTTGAGAGGATACTAAGCGACTACCCCTCAACGACTATTTTTAGCAACCTTATCTCCAGCTAGGGCGGGAAGATAGTGGCATACGCAGACGATTTAGCTATTGCATTCAGAGGCAAGTTCCCACAAACTCTGTGTGACTTGATGCAAGTAGCACTGCGAGAGGTTTCGAGGTGGTCCTCTCGCTGCGGACTTATTATCAACCCGGGGAAAGTGGAACTTGTCCTCTTCACCAACCGGTACAAAATACCGCCACTAAGCCTACCAGAACTAGATGGCACGCGCCTGGGCATGTCGATAAGGTCAAGTTTCTAGGCATAGTTCTGGACAGGAAATTGAATTGGAAGGAGAATGTCCTTCAGCGCCAGAAGAAAGCTTTCATCGCTCTTTACACATGCAAAATAGCCATTGGCAAAAAATGGGGGCTCAGCCCTGAAGTATGCAATTGGATCTACACGGCTATCATTCGCCGAATCATGCTGTATGGAGTCGTCGTATGGTGGCCTGCGCTGAGCAAGGCAACATACCTGAATCTGTTGCGGAAAGTCCATAGATCTAATATGATCTGTATAAGCGGTGCGCTAAGAACAACGCCCAAGGAAGCCCTCCAGGTCATTCTGGGCATTTTGCCACTTGATCGGTTCGGTCAGCGGCGGCATCAGTTCTGCGCCTAAGAGAAACCTCCAGTTGGGGTGCGGGTACTATTGGACACTCCAGTACTCTGGAATCTTACAGCTTTCTCCCTCTAAGCACAGATCGTTGTGCGACCACTACAGTCGGGGATAGCTGTTTCAAAATAAACATTCCCAGCAGAGAAGACTGGGAGAGGACGAATTGGTGTCCCGAAACAAATGGTGGCACTTCCATATACACCTACGGCTCGAAGCTGGACGGCAGACTTGGAGGAGGGGTTTATTCAAGGGATTTGGACCTTGAGCTCTCCTTCAGACTACCTGATCATTGTAGCGTCTTCCAGGCGGAAGTCTCGGCAATCCTGGACGCCGCGGCCTGGTTAAGCAAACGTGTTATCGGAGAAGATATCACTATTTTCAGCGATAGCCAAGCGGCAATCAAATCCCTTGGCTCATACACGTTCAACTCTGAACTGACGCTCAGCTGTCGATCTCTTCAGGAGATGGCCCAACAGAACCGCGTAAACCTCATATGGGTCCCGGGACATATGGACATTGAGGGAAACTGTAAGGCAGACGAGCTTGCCAGGCAGGGCACGACCGAGCAGGTTCTTCAGGATAAAGAGCGCTTAGGTATGCCGTTTGCCACATGCAAAGGGTGTCGGATATCGAAACAAACCTGGCCAAAATGGGATCTTAAAAGGTCTAGACGCATTTATGCCCTAAATAAGAGGGAAATCTGCATATTGATAGGGGTATTAACCGGTCACTGCCTCATTGGTAGGCATGCAGAAAGGCTAGGTGTGCCCTACCGACGATGCTGCAGGAGTTGCAAAGATGATGAGGAGGAGGAAACAGTGGCGCACCTCATCTGCAACTGTCCGGCTTTAAGCGGCGCGAGAACGCGCTTTTTGGGAGTTCCGTTCCTGGATAGCCTAAGCCAGATCGCGGAACTGTACATAAAGGACTTGATGGGCTTCATAAAGTCATCTAAGTGGTTCGAGGAGGAGTAACGGTATCGGTTTAGGAATGTCAGTCCCGGGATTCTGCTATGTGGAAAATCCCAACAACTCAGGGATTTTCCATATGGCTGGGTCCCGGGACTGACTTTCCTTATGTTGGTGGTATCACAACGGGCCTTTCAAAACTGGCCTAAGTGTGCCTCTGCGGCAGCCACTTGAACCTAACCTAACCTAAACAATTCGAAGTGGCGTTTTTAGGTTTTGGTGTAATTTTTATGTAGTCTGTAGTTCGCCCAGGAGCAATTTGCTGAGGGAAGACGAATTTTTTTTTATTTTCCCCTTTTTGTAGGTTAAGCCATTATATAACTATACTATGTGTACGTATGAAAATCTAAGTTGACCACATCTAGTAAGTATTTCTGTAAGGAAACAACAATTTCTGTTTTTGGCATTGGTGAATAGTGTTTATGCAGATCTATATTTCTGTCTTATCAGAATCTGCCTATCGTGAAAATTGTAGAAGATAATTCATGGATGAAGGGGGTATGTACACAACTTTTCAATATGAATTGTGCAAGAAGGGGGTATGTTTCGTTTTTTTCATATAAAACACTAAATATAAACTTATGCTTTTTATTGCATATTATGCAACGTCTTTTATGGCTTTGCATAATTTTTTTGTCAGTTTTCCATAAAGATTCGAAAAAACCTCAAATGTTTAAGCAAAACTTTAAAGCCGATTTTCTCGTTTCACTCAAAATGCGACATACCCCCTTCATCCATGCATGTCTTCATTTATGACCATAGCTATCCAAGTTTAACGCTCAACCTAGGTACATACATACATATGTTTATATAGATATTAATGTTCATGTACGCACATTTGTAAGTTAGAAACTGATGAACCGTTTTCTTTTAAGAGGCAATCAATTAACCTGTTCAAAGGCAATGCACCAAATTTTTATGTGTCATCGCAGGTGAGCAACTAATTACAGCACTTTTGCATCGCCATTACAGACTCTGTAGTTCAAACTAGGTTTCTAAGTAACTCTGCTGATTTGATAACAAATAAAGAATTAGCTTGCTAAAATAAAGTCAAACAAATGAAAAAGCAACAACTCTGATATTGGGGAGACGTCGGCTGAATGAATGAGTGGCATCAACGCCTCGTTGAATATATTCCAAAGTGCAATGCAAAAAGAAAACAAAGTGGTAAATTAGAGGATGCTACCAACAAAGAGTGCATCTACCCTAGAGAAAAGAAAAAAATTAGTGGTTAGGTCGTTAAGTGTAGGGGCAATGTTTTGTTGTTTCCTTTCATGCAATGTATCTACTGTAGCTTTTGTTGCATGTTGAGTGTTGACTATATGTCTGTTGCTGCTGTCAGTAGTTGCCATCATGCACATAGCGTATATATTGTAGACAGAAAAAAGAATAACTTGTTCGCAAGCCATTTACCATGCAATTTTATTTTGCTATGCTTAGCTCAATGGAACTTTTTTTTGTAAGGCGGCTGCAGTTGAGCCTGTTGATACAACATGTATTAGATCATTCGGTGGCACTATCAGCACTTGCAGCTGTTGTTGATCTTGTTCTACGATAAGTCGGCGCATCTGGTGATGGATTTCGAAATGCATCAGGCCATAGCATATTCATATAAAACACATCTGATGCAAAAGCAGCATTTCAATGTTATAACATTCTGATGAGCGTAAATGTAGGAACATAGAAATTAGGTCCCGTTTTGCAACGCGCGTTTAATCTAAGTTTGAACATAGGTAAGCTCAGTAACCATCGAAGAACGAAGTTTAGAAAATTGACATATTTATTTCCGATGAAGGTCACGTTGTTCGGCAGCTGCAGGTGATGTTTTAGTTTGCAGAATGGCGTTCACCAGACGGGAGTTTACAACTAAACTTACCGTCTATGATAACGTTGAGGTATTCTGGCTGGCCTGAAACTTCGTCCAGTGTAAACTGTGACTACAATTATAAACTGTGGGTTACATATTGAAAGTAACAAGATAAACTGAGTTTATATTAAACAATAACACTAAAAACTGGGAATTATCTAGGCGACGCGACGGTAGCATTAGCCAAGTGCTGCTACCAAATCACCGCAATAATAACTTTACTTGTGTATGACAAGTTTGGCACGCGATAGTCATTCAGTAATTATTGTCGGCGTAAGTGAAAAAAATTGTAATTCTGATTGCACTGTAAGAACGAAATATTTTTGCCGACAGCACAGCGTTAATATGTACATATATAAAAACTTTAAATTGGCACGACTCCAGTTACTTCCCTGACTCAAAAACGTACTGGAAAAAATACGCAAAATTTGAGATGGACCTGAAATTTCCCGCCGATTCTGCGCTCTTGATAAATTTGTCAATCTTGATAAATAATCAAGAAATATATATTTTTATCAAGTGTTTTGAATTCTGCGTCAAAAAAAAAAATTATGTAAAATTTATTTGAATAAAGTAAATTTTTAGTTTTGACGGAAAATTCAAAAACACTTGATAAACATATTTTTTTCGGGCCTGGTACGATAAGTCGAAAAAAAAATGTCGAAACTCAAATTGTCGAAAATAAAATGTCGAAAAAAAGGCGAAAACGAAAAGGGTCGGGTCTGGTACGATATGTCGAAAAAAAAGAAGTCGAAACTAAAAATGTCGAAAAAAAAATGTCGAAAAAAAATTTGCCGAAAACACAAAAGGTCGAAAAAAAAAATGTCACGAAAAAAAAAAATGTCGAATGAAAAAATGTCGAAAAAAAATATATAAGATGTAGAAACAATGTAATGAATGATGTGTAAAATTCGCGCGAATTTAACACATCATTCATTACATTGTTTCTAAATCTTATATATTAATGTTGAGTATTATTTTTCTAGTGTTTTGCAATAGCTCTGCAAGCAAATATAAAACCTGACGGTAAAGTTACAAGCACAAACTCTTAAGCTCTTCTCAATATAATTGACAACAACCCCTCAGAAACGAATCTCCGGTTTAAAGATGTCAGAAAAATTTTGATTTTTGGCGACTTTTATAGTCACGTAAATATCTGATGTATCGATACATCGATGTTTCTATAAAAATTGTGAAATTTTGAACGTTTAAAAGTTATTTCGGTTTCTCACTTGTCCAAAAACAAAAGTAAATTGGACCAACATCTTTTCCTTGTTCAAAAATATGCACGTAATTAGAAAAATATACACATATTAGAAAACTAACCAAGTCGAAGCATCGATGTACATATATAGCGAAACAAATGTACATAGACTTTGCATCAAAGATACATCGATTTATTTTTGCCAATGGTGACTCCAGCATAGTCTAGCTCAGTAAGATAACGGTAACTTTCTCGAAATGATCATTACCAAATGATTAGTGTTATGCTTTTAATAAGTACAAATCATAAGTCATTTTCAATCTTAATTTTTACATGTGCAGTTTGTAGCCCGAAAATGTCTGAGAATATTTCTGTTGTTACCTCTAACAAGGGGAAAATGTGAATAGGCTTTGTATTGGAAAATGGTTGAAAAGTTCTTGGTAAGAGGAGAGGTAAGGAAGTGATAAATAATTGTATACTGTCATAAAACACGTTGTTAAACTCAAATTTCCATTAAGCATCCAAATTTCGACCTTTTTCGGTCATTTGCATTTTTTCGACATTTTTTTTTCGGTCAAAAATCTCTTCCCAAAGGGTCCCGTACGATATGTCGAAAAAAAAAATGTCGAATTTCCAAGACCGAATTTAAAAAAATTTTAAAATACCGAAGAGATTTTTGACCGAAAAAAAAATGTCGAAAAAATGCAAATGACCGAAAAAGGTCGAAATTTGGATGCTTAATGTAAAACTTCGGAAATTTGAGTTTAACAACGTGTTTTATGACAGTATACCATTATTTATCACTTCCTTACGTCTTACCAAGAACTTTTCAACCATTTTCCAATACAAAGTCTATTCAAATTTTCCCCTTGTTAGAGGTAACAACAGAAATATTCTCAGACATTTTCGGGCTACAAACTGCACATGTAAAAATTAGGATTGAGAATGACTTATGATTTATACTTATTAAAAGCATAACACTAATCATTTGGTAATGATCATTTCGAGAAAGTTACCGTTAGCTTATTAAGCTAAACTATGCTGGAGTCACCAATGGCAAAAATACATCGATGGGTCTTTGATGCAAAGTCTATGTACATTTGTTTCGCTATATCGCCGGTTCCAAAGTAAACAGAAGTATTTCAAAATTTAAATTGTTTTTGAAACGGCATTCAAAATTTCATTTTTACAATGGAGTTCTATGAAAAAATAAAAGTTTGAAAGCTGTTTTCCCAAAAATTTTAAAAAGGAAATACATCTGTTTACTTTGGAACCGGCGATATATGTACATCGATGCTTCGTCCAGGTTAGTTTTCTAATATGTGTATATTTTTTCTAATTACGTGCATATTTTTGAGCAAGGAAAAGATGTTGGTCCAATTTACTTTTGTTTTTGGACAAGTGAGAAACCGAAATAACGTTTAAACGTTCAAAACTTCACAATTTTTATAGAAACATCGATGTATCGATACATTAAATATTTACGTGACTATAAAAGTCGCCAAATATCGAAATTTTTCTGACATATTTAAACCGGATATTCGTTTCTGAGAGGTTGTTGTTAATTATATTGAGAAGAGCTTAAGAGTTTGTGTTTGTAACTTTACCGTCAGGTTTTATATTTGCTTGCAAGAGCTATTGCAAAACACTAGAAGGGTAGGTAGGTAGAAGTCCCGGGGCCCGGCCATATGGAAAATCCCAGTGCTGTCGGGACTCTCCATATAGCCGAAACCCGGGACTGACACTCCTAACCGACACCGCTACCCCTCCTCGAACCATTTTGATAACTTGATGAAGGCCATCAAGTCCTTTATGTCTAGCTCCGCGACCTGGCTTAAGCTAACCAGGAAGGGAACTCCCAGAGAGCGCCTTCTCGCTCCGCTTAAGGCCGGGCAGTTGCAGATGAGGTGCTCCACCGTTTCCTCTTCCTCATCATCTTTGCAACTCCTGCAGCATCGTCGGTAGGGAACGTCTAGCCTTGCTGCGTGCCTACCAATAAGGCAGTGCCCGATTAAAACACCTATTAATATGGAGATTTCCTTCCTTTTTAGGGCGTATATGTGTCTAGATCTTTTAAGATCGCATTTTGGCCAGGTTTGCTTGGATATCCGGCACCCTGGGGCTTGTAGCCATCTTTCGTTGGCTTCGCGGAGTGTATGCTCCTTCAGCATTAGCTTGCACGTGGCAAACGGCATACCTATGCGCTCTTTATCTTGAAGAATCTGCTTGGTCGTGCCCTGCCTGGCAAGTTCGTCTGCCCTACAGTTTCCCTCAATGTCCCTGTGTCCCGGGACCCATGTGAGGTTCACGCGGTTCTGTTGGGCCATCTCTTGAAGAGATCGACGACAGCTGAGCGTCAGTTCAGAGTTGAACGAGTAAGAGCCAAGGGATTTGATGGCCGCTTGGCTGTCGCTGAAAATACAGATATCCTGTCCGATGGTGCGTTCACCTATCCAAGTCACGGCGTCCATGATTGCAGAAACTTCAGCCTGGAAGACGCTGCAGTGATCAGGTAGTCTAAAGGAGAGTTCTAGGTCCAAATCCCTTGAGTAAACCCCTCCTCCGACTCTGCCGTCTAACTTCGAGCCGTCGGTGTATATAAAAGTGCCGCCATTAGTAGCGGGACACCGATCTATGTTCTCCCAGTCTTCCCTGCTGGGAATGTTTATTCTAAAACAACAATCTCCGACTGTTGTGGTCGCACACCGATCTGTGCTCAGAGGGAGAAAGCTGTAAGATCTTAGAATACAGGAGTGTCCAATAGTGCTTGCGCCCCAGACGGACGTTTCCCTTAAACGCAGAGCCGATGCTGCTGCTGCCCGGTACCCTTCCAGATCGAGTGGCAAAAAGCCAAGAATGGCCTGGAGAGCTTCATTATACAGATCATGCTCGATCTGTGGACTTTTCCTAACAGATTTAGGTTTGTTGCCTTTCCTAGCGCAGGCCACCATACCACGACTCCATACAGCATAATTGGCTGGATTATCGCAGTGTAGATCCATCTGCAAATTTTGGGGCTGAGCCCCCATTTTTTGCCAATGGCTCTTTTACACGTGTAAAGTGCAATGCACGCTTTCCTCTGGCGCTGGATGACATTCTCCTTCCAGTTAAGCTTTCTATCTAGAACTGTGCCTAGGAATTTGGCTTTGTCAGCTAAGTTCAGGCGCACGCCATCTAGTTCTGGTAGGTTCAGCGGTGGTATCTTGTACCGCCTGGTATAAAGGACAAGCTCCACCTTTCCCGGGTTGATGCTAAGTCCGCAGCGAGAGGACCATGAAGAAACTTCTCGCAGTGCTACTTGCATCAAGTCACACAGGGTTTGTGGGAATTTGCCCCTATATGCAATAGCTAAATCGTCTGCATATGCCACTATCTTCCCGCCCCCCCACCTTGTGTCTCGTAGCAGCGAGTTTACGGTGAGGTTCCATAGGAGCGGGGAGAGAACACCACCCTGAGGCGTTCCTCTTGTGACATAGCGTGAAAGATCAACTGAAGGTTTTAAGTGCAAAAGACGAGAGACTGATCGGTCTGTAGTCTTTAGGCTCATAGTGTGAGGCCTTCCCAGCCTTAGGAATAAAGACTACCGTGGCGCTTCTCCAGGAGCACGGAATGTTATTAAGAGCCAGGCAGGCTGAATAGAGAACTACCAGCCATTTAGCTGATATTTCCAGCGTGTTTATAAGTTGTGCGGGGAAAATCCCGTCTGGCCCAGCTGCCTTGAACGGCTCAAAGCTTTTGATTGCCCACCTTACCCTTTCCTCCGTAATGGGTATGTTTACCGCCAGGTTTGTTGCAGATGCTACAGGTGCATCATACAAGTTCCCCGGAAAGTGTGTGTTCAGGAGCAGCTCCAGGGTTTCCCCTTCCGTGCTGGTCCAAGATCCGTCAGGCTTCCGTAAATAGCTAATGGCTGTTTGAGTTTTTGATAGCACTCGTCTAAGTCTCGCTGCATCATCGACTTTTTCGACCCCGGTGCAGAAATTTCTCCACGAAGTTCTCTTCGCTTGCCTTAGAGCCTTTTTATAGGCCCTCAGTTTAGCTTTATATTCGAGCCATTCAGGCTCCGTACCGATGCTCTTGGCCTTGTTAAATTGCTTCCTGCATGATATACGGAACGAATCCAGGTCGTAAGACCACCAGTGGGGTCTATGTTTTCCGCGTGGTTTTGGTACTGGACAAGCCTGCTCTAGGGCATTTGAGAGCGCCGTTGTAAAGGTCGTTACCAGATCATCCAGTTCTCCCACTGATGAGGGGGCTTGTGGAGGTAATACTGGTAGGTCCCTAGCTAATATTTGGTTATGTAGCTGCCAGTTAGTGTTGCGTGGATTTCGTTTCATAACTGGCTGCTCAACAATAAAGTCTAACACAATTTCTATGTACCGATGGTCAGAAAATGAATGCTCATCAAGAACACGCCATTTTCTGACCCACTCATAAGCGCCTTCGCTACAAACAGTGAGGTCTATAACCTCCCTACGAACTTTAGTTATAAAAGTAGGCTCGTTACCCACGTTACAAACCACCAGGTTAGTTGTTAGTAGGTAGTCAAACAGAGACTCGCCCCTAGCGTTAATATCGGAGCTTCCCCACTGGACGTGATGAGCATTAGCGTCAGCTCCAATAATAAGATGGCCCGTACAGAAATTATCCACCAGATCTTTCACCTCCTTTTGTGGAGGAGGTTCTTCGGCGTCATAGGGCATATAGACCGACGCCATCGTTAGGCTGGTGCTGCCGACTTTTAAGCTGGCAGCTGTAACGTCACCATTTGAGTAGTTGGGTAATAGAAAGGTGTTTAGCTCAGACTTTACCAAAATACAGGTTCTGACCTTGCCCTCATCATTGGCTTGGATGAGCTTGTACCCCTTAGTCCCCAATCCACAGATCCTAGAGCTATTGACCCAGGGCTCTTGGATAAGGACCACGTCTACGTCGCCTTTAGAAAGACGACTGCTTAAAACAGCCGAGGCTGCTTTAGATTTGTGCAGGTTTATCTGAAGCACCACCAACATGAGAGAGCTCAGACTTCCTTGCCGCCAGCGTGTCGTCGAGGTCTGGCCTGTTCCGGGGGCTGTCTCTCAACGAGGAGTTGTTCAGAGCACCTGCACGATTTGGCGTGGCGGGAACCCTGCTGTCTGAAGCAGCATCAACGTTAGTGTGCTCTGGTTTAGCCACGATCGTGACGTCGAGGCCTTCTTCGTCAAGCAGGCTTTCTTCTATCGCCGAGTTGTTCGCAGCACTATCGCAATTTGACGTGGCGGATAACATACTTTCCGCGTCGGACTCCTCTGCCTCGATCTCCGAGTCCTCCGGAGCGTCCGGAATAGCAGCGCGCTGTGCATCGCCACGGTATACGTGGATCACGATCTGACCCAAGCCGTAATGCACTCGTCCGTTGCACCGTTTAAGGGGCTCGAGCGCCTCCTTATTCAGAGTGATAACCACCTGTCTATTGGGCCCAACCACATCATCGACCAGATTGACGCCCCAATCCTGCGTCGGGAGAGACGGATTCCAGACCTGCAGCATCTCAAGAATATTCTCGGGTTCTGCAGGGACGGCAGGAATCCATGCCCTTGCCCTTGGCCGAGCAGGAATGTCCTTCCAGTCGACGACATCTAGTCTTGCCCCTGGGTAGACTTCACCCAGTCTTGCAACTGCTGCCTTATACAGTGCGACAGTTCTTGCATCCTCGCACCCGAATATTTTGATCTGGCCTTGGTGCCAGCCCGCGTCAGTACCTCGCGGCGGACTACCCGGAGACTCACGCATTAAGTCGAGGAGGGCCCTGCCCATTTCATTCCGGACATACAGCCACTGGTCTTTGGGGATGGACCAACGGTCGTTACCTCGGTCAATGAAACCTATAAGGATTCTGTCCTTGGTTACTTCAGCAAAGCTGAGTTTTCCCACTACGGGGTTGACCTGATGCCGCTTCGGATGGGGGTCTACCTCTCCGTCCGATCTCTAGCGTTTGAAGGGATTACCGTTCACCCTCTTAGGCACATAGGGCCTCTGGAAATTTGGTATCAGAGCTTTCGCTTCCTCCACCATCTTCCTTTCTTCCGGCGACAGCTTCTCCTGCGATGCTCCCTCATATTTTTTAAGGATCCTTGCGGCCTTTCTTTTATCCCAGTACGCAGAGCGTCGGGGAGATGCCTCTTGGGGGGGATTCAGACTCGTAGTTGCCATCGCGGTCTCTCCCTTTGCGGCGTCTTCCTTCTCTTTCGAAACTCTGAAACCAGGTCGTGAGACCATTGCCCCAGATGTGAAGAGATTGGGTTTCGTACCAGCGCTTGATGGAAGTTTAGCTTCCGCCGTTTTCTGCTTGACTGCGTAGGCAGCCGCACTGCTGCTTGCTCTCATCAAGTCACTCTTACTTGATAGCAGTTTGGGGGATGACTGACCCGTAGTTTCCATCGCTGTCGGCCTCCCAGTTAACTTTGAGGCGGAGTTTGTCCTCCGGCGTTGTGTTTTCGCTTGCTCCAGCATAGTTCTTCTCTGCTGCGGAGTAAACGAAGTCGTTAATTGCTTTGTATTTTGTGTGTTCTTCATCTTGTTCGTACGACCCCTCGCCGGACAAGGCCAGCTTAGGGTCAAGGGTAGTGTAAGGGGAAGTGTGTCGTCCGCCGCGGCAGAGCCCCATACCGCGGTAAGACCATAGTTACTCCCTGAGGCGGCCCGGTATCAGTGAGGCTCCGTTCGACTACAGCCACGATTTGCCTCCCGGCTGCAAACGTCCAATGGGCACGGTGTCGCATAACACCCTGGATTGGGAGGGAAAAGTTTTGCACATTTATATAGCGAGCCGCTTGCTTCAAGACAGACGCCCGCTTACAGCCGCACCTCATGGTGTACAGACGCTGCGAAAAAGACCCCGGTGAGCCCTTAAACCAAGTATGTCAGAGTGGCCCCACCGGGGCTCCCTCTCTTTCTGCCGCGAGCCTAGGTAGCTCAACGTTGCCCAGAGTGCACGAACGAGGACGCAAGAGTCGGGATTGAGCGCGGTCACTCAGCAACCACACCCCATTACACACTAGAAAAATAATACTCAACATTAAAAAAACATTAAACTCAACGAAAAAAATATATAAGATGTAGAAACAATGTAATGAATGATGTGTAAAATTCGCGCGAATTTAACACATCATTCATTACATTGTTTCTACATCTTATATATTTTTTTCGACATTTTTTCATTCGACATTTTTTTTCGAGACATTTTTTTTCGACCTTTTGTGTTTTCGGCAAATTTTTTTTCGAAAAAAATGGGGTCTGGTACGATATGTCGAAAAAAAAGAAGTCGAAACTAAAAATGTCGAAAAAAAAATATATAAGATGTAGAAACAATGTAATGAATGATGTGTAAAATTCGCGCGAATTTAACACATCATTCATTACATTGTTTCTACATCTTATATATTAAAGTTGAGTATTATTTTTCTAGTGTTTTGCAATAGCTCTTGCAAGCAAATATAAAACCTGACGGTAAAGTTATAATCACAAACTCTTAAGCTCTTCTCAATATAATTAACAACAACCTCTCAGAAACGAATCTCCGGTTTAAAGATGTCAGAAAAATTTTGATTTTTGGCGACTTTTATAGTCACGTAAATATTTGATGTATCGATGTTTCTATAAAAATTGCGAAATTTTGAACGTTTAAACGTTATTTCGGTTTCTCATTTGTCCAAAAACAAAAGTAAATTGGACCAACATCTTTTCCTTGTTCAAAAATATGCACGTAATTAGAAAAATATACACATATTACAAAACTAACCAAGTCGAAGCATCGATATACATATATAGCGAAACAAATGTACATAGACTTCGCATCAAAGACCCATCGATTTATTTTTGCCATTGGTGACTCCAGCATAGTTTAGCTCAATAAGATAACGGTAACTTTCTCGAAATGATCATTACCAAATGATTAGTGTTATGCTTTTAATAAGTACAAATCATAAGTCATTTTCAATCTTAATTTTTACATGTGCAGTTTGTAGCCCGAAAATGTCTGAGAATATTTTTGTTGTTACCGCTAACAAGGGGAAAATTTGAATAGACTTTGTATTGGAAAATGGTTGAAAAGTTCTTGGTAAGAGGTAAGGAAGTGATAAATAATTGTATACTGTCATAAAACACGTTGTGAAACTCAAATTTCCGAAGTTTTACATTAAGCATCCAAATTTCGACCTTTTTCGGTCATTTGCATTTTTTCGACATTTTTTTTTTCGGTCAAAAATCTCTTCGGTATTTTAAAATTTTTTTAAATTCGGTCTTGGAAATTCGACATTTTTTTTTTCGACATATCGTACGGGACCCTAAAAAATGGGATCCGTACGATAAGTCGAAAAAAATGTCGAAACTGAAATGGCCGAACTGCTAAAATCCTACTTTTACAGAACGCATTTTTGACCGAATTAAAAATGTCAAAAAATTGAAAATTACCGAAAAAGTTCGAATTTTTTTTTTGTTGGGTTAAACATCCAGTAAATCAAGTCAAACGACGTTTTTATTAGTTTTTATGTAAATTATGAGTATTTTATTAGATTTTATGTAAATTATGACAGTATCTGACTAATTATAAATTTTTTTACAATTATTAGTTTTCTAGTACGAAACTTAATATATTTCACAATAACAAAAAAAAAAACGGTAAAAGTGCAGTTTCGCGTACGGGCCGAAAAATCGACCAAAATTTTTGAACGAGATATCAAAATATGCGTATTAATGCAAGGATCCAGAATCCGAAGACGGAATTTTCAACCAAAAAACATTTTTTATACGCATTCAAAAAAAATTCCAAAATTATAACCAAAAAAAAAAAAAAAAATTCAACTAACTAAATTTTCTCGAGAAATGATTTTAACCATTGTTAAATTATATAAGGTTAAGCAGATTTTGACATTTGCCAAGGCAAAGCTTCCTTATTAGAGTTGCATTTATGAAGGATGCAAAAAAGGGTAAAAAAAATCCCCCTTTAGAAAAATTGTAGTAGTACTGTTTTGCACTGCAGGATTTTTTTTCCGGAAATCTGTCTTTTCAAGATTTATTTTTTTAAATTATTAGGAAAATTAAATTAATTTTCAGTTTAACTGTAAAAAGCATGCCCTTTTGTGAGTAGCAGTAACATGTACGAAATAAGTTTATAAAACGGCAATGTTTATAATTGGATCCTTTTTTAATAACTTTCATCAATCGCCGGTATGAAAACCAATCTCTTAACATCTGTGGCAGCGGTCTCACGAACTGGCCTCGGAGATGCAAAGGAGAAAAAAGCAAAGGGAGCTACCGCGATGGCAAGTACGGGTCCGGCCTCCCAGGAGACATCTCCCCTCTGCTTTGTGTACTTGGAAAAACTATTGGCCGCAAGGACCCTGAAGAAATATGGGAGAGTCCATCAGGAAACGCTGTTGCCGAGTTCCAGGAATTGGTGCAATCTCTGATACCGGATTTCCAAACCACTTATGTGCCAAAGAGAGTAAACGGAAACCCTTTCAAACGCAAGAGATCGGACGTGGAGTGAAAACCTCACCGCGGAGTGGGAAAACCACGCTTTGCCGAAGTAACTAAGGACAGGATCCTTATAGGCATTCCTGACCGAGGCAACGACCGTTTGGCCATCCCGTCCGGAACGAACTCGCTAACGCTCTTATTGACGTTTATTTGAAGACTACGGGTGGTACAGCGGCGGTCACGGATGCGGGTTGGCACCAGGGATTAAAATAGTCGCGCGTGACGACGCATGAACTGTGGCACTGCACAAGGCAGCAGCTGCAAGGCTGTGTGAAGTCTACAAAGGTGCAAGGTCGTCGACTGGAATGACATTCCGGCTTGGCCAAAGGCAAGGGCATGGATTCCTGCCATCCCTGCAGAGCCTGAGAGTATTCTCACGATGCTGCGGATAATGAATCCGTCCCTCCTGACGCAGGACCGAAGTGTCACTCTGGTCGGGGATGCTGTAGGGCCTGATAGACAAGAGGTCTTCACCATGAATAAGGAGGCACTCGAACCCCTTAAAAGTTACATTGGACTAGCCCATTAGAGTGTAGGTCAGATCGTTATCCACGTAAACCGTGGCCAAGCGCGCTGCCATTTCCGCTGCAACGGGGGACTCGGATATCGAAGAACTGCAAGAAGAAACGGAGGAGTCCGACGCGAAAAGCATGTTATCTGCCACAGCACTTTCGCAAAGTGACGTGAACAGCTCGGAGATGAAAGACAGCTTGCTGGACGGGGAGCAACCAATCCTGAGCGCGTTATCTCTGATGCTTCAGTCAGCAGGGCTCCCGTTACGCCAACTCGTCGTTGAGAGACAACCTCAGGGATGGGCAGACCTCGCTCTTGCGTTAGATAAGGGTCACTTCGAAATGTATTGCTCTTGGCCGGGTCATTATAAAAAAAAACAACCCGGGTCGTTTCGGTACGAAGGGTAATGTACAAGTACAAATACCGTTCTCGCAGAACCGGCAATACGTGAAACGATGTTGGTGGTGCTTCAGATAAATCTGCACAAATCCAAAGTATTCTCGGCTTTCTAGATGCGACATGGATGTGGTCCTCATCCAAGAACCCTAGGTCAACAGCTTGAGGATCTGCGGATTGGGGACTATTGGCTTCAAGCTCATTCGAGCTAGCGAGGAAGGCAAGGTCAGAATCTTCATTTTGGTGAAATGTGAGCTTCTTGTAAGAATGCACACAAGCTTTTTCGTTGATTTGAATTCAGCTTCAAACGATGAGGTAACGTATTTGTATGCTGTAAAGGCTGTAGAACAGGAAAAATTGCTATTATTTAGTTAAAATAATAACTTTTCATAAAATTCTTACCAAATATACAATTAATTTTTCAAAATAAAAATTAAACAAACTTCAAAAGCTTTCAGTGTTGCTGTAATTTTGTTCGTATCAAGAATATTGGTTTTTACTACCATTTTCATACGATTTTGAAAAGAAGTAGCACTGTCAATCAGAGAAGGAAGCATGAAGCCGAGAAGTGTCAAAAACGTCTTGGACTGCTTAACCTTATATTATTAAACAATGATTTTAACAATTGATAATCTGAAACGTTCTAAATATTTCAGTTTTTATGGGAACTTCGATTTATCG